>CABFOQ010046202.1:0-13907 GCA_900660455.1 Gephyroberyx darwinii | reverse complement strand
GCTTTCTAGGCTGGGGAGCCACAGGCAGCATGCCCTCCCCCCTCCTGGCCTCCTGCCTGGTGTCATTCTCAGGCGCCTCCATGCACAGGGAGTTTGGATCATTTTTGATCGGCAATTTGGAGCAGTCCAGCGAGTCAGGCCAGCTGAAGCTGAACTTTTCCATGATGGGAGAGCACCTCTGCCTGGCCTGCTCACACATAGGCCGACAGGCAGGGATGGTGGTGGAAACTTTGTCAGTGCACATTGGAACATAGAGGGAGCAAAGGAAAAAACGCAGGTGTGTATCACAGCCATACTCCACTAAAGGGGCAAATTCATTCAGTTTGATCCTAGCCTCAGCTTGGCTCTCATACTTCATGAAGTTAGGCATCCGAGTCATATTGTAGCCGATGCCCTGGCACATGGGGATGGTTATTAGTTCACACTTACCAGGTCTGCCCCTCTCTATGTCATATGCACCAATCTCTAGGCTGAAGCCAGCAGTAAGAGGCTGGCACCACAGCAAAATAGCAATCCTTAAATAAAAATACTCCATGGAAGTTAATTAACCTTTTTGTAAATGTCAAATTAACTTTGAATATTTTAGCCCATTAGTGCACAAATAGGCTAAAACACAAGTGTTTCTCTGTACAGTTCCATAAAATGTTGGAATAAAGTCCCATATAAATGTCCCATGAAGTCCAACGTGTGAAATACAAGAAAAATCATTAGGGGATTCATTACTATGTCATCTTGAAGTGCCTCTGGTGGGATTTCCACAGAAAACCGGCGCTCCATGCAGTTACATTACGGCACAACGCACAATTATGAACACAAGTATTTATTCCTATGTCCGGCAGCTGTCCAAAAAGGCGAGCAGTTGATATTGGTCCGTTATTTACCGCAGTACACCGTGACTGTAGTTCAAATTGGGACTATTCCCGGTAGCGGTAGAGTATTTCTTATCCTCCCGCAGTTCACGAGACGAGGGCAGAGCATCCCACGGTCCCCCGGTCGGTCCGAATCAAGTCAACCGGACCGACAGAAGTGTTTCCTGTGATGTGTGTTTGTACGTCTGAGCACCGCATCAGACTTTTGTCTCTACTTCTGTGGTTCTTCATAACGGGGCGGTGACGACGAGTCACTCCGCCTTCATACGGATCACGACAGAGCTACCGGTTCTCTCTATTGATTTAACACGGACATTTCATTGCACGTCTACAAAAAAAAAAAAGCAATGGAAGGAAATCTCCAGATTTATAAGTGACAACAGTGATTTATCTCTTTTGTTAAAAAAATATTTTGTCTGGCTTCCTTGACTACAACAGTAAATACAAAATTCCTTATTAATCATATTATTTTCCGAGTTAAATGTCATATTCATGATTACACAAAAACAAAACCTCTTTTCTGTTTGCAGTATTTTAAATCCATTGAATCTTCTGCCAACAG
The DNA here is from genome assembly GCA_900660455.1 of Gephyroberyx darwinii. NCBI lineage: Eukaryota > Metazoa > Chordata > Actinopteri > Trachichthyiformes > Trachichthyidae > Gephyroberyx > Gephyroberyx darwinii. Next base: position 12,476 of record CABFOQ010046202.1, on the reverse strand, counting down.
TAAGGCTCTACCTCAGAAATCTGTATAAGGTCTTCATTTAATTTGTATGACAGTTCAGAAAAATCCATATTTTGTTCATGAATGTTTTCCTTTGCTGTCAGAAAAAACCTCTGGTAGTGTCATATCTGACATTTTTACATTCTGATATTTGTCTGGCTGTGATACAGTAAGGTGATTAACACAATTGGCTTCAAAAGAAATCTTCATGTTTACTTTAGTAACCAATTACTTTATTCATCATCAACCCTTTCATTTCTGTCAGATCAGATGATGCCTTCAACATCATACAAAATGTATGGTAGTTGTGTAATTTGTGTGAAAACAATGAAAAGTGTTTTAGGTATAAAGTATTAGTTTTCTAAAGCATGCAGACAGCTGTATTACCCTGAGCATAGACCTTAGTTTGGACAATTCAGAATTTTTTTTTTAATGTAGTTTTGTTTAAAAACAATGAAAATGAAAAATTGTTTTTTAAAAATTATGAATTTAGGTGCGTGTGGAAACTGTTTTGAGAGCATGCACCTTAGAAAATTTAACTTGGGCTGAGTGTTCTTCTGCTCTTCACTTGTTCACCCTACCTATTTTGGTTTGTGACCCCAATTCAAGTCACAGTAAATCCTGTTAGTCCTACATATAAAACATGACATTTTTTGGCTTTTACATCAGCGCTTCTCAAACATTTTCATGTCATAGACCCCCAAATAGACACACATTAGGACCACAAGCCCCCATTTCATCAGTCCCAGGGAGTCACAAGGGAAGATTTATTTGTCAGTGATTTAGTATTGAATTGAAATGTCTACACTGTACACAGGGAGAAAATAGTGGTCAGAGTGAAACTAAGTAGATAAGAGTGTAATATGGTAATATGTGTGAAATGTCGAGTACATTTTTGTAGCTCAGGTAATGAATCAAGAGAGAGAATAGTTTTACAGACTTGCTGTTACATTCAAAGACATCATTCCTATTATTTACATTGATTTCCTGACCCTACAAACATAGCCTTAGGATGCAGAATCTTAAGGGCATGTCCTAAAAAATAAGTTCAATGTGCAATTCAGTTGAAGTGTATCATTTCTACAGTGAGTGTACACTGTGTGATATATGCAATTTGTCATTTTAATTCACAACTAAAAACAGTCTGAATATTGAGACATTTTGGTCAGTTTCCATGTAAGAATATAACATGCTTGGTACCAAAGGAGTCTGGTGGCTGTTAAGTCATGGACCTGCTGCAGACCCACTTTAGGTGACCCTTGATACCCCAATCTCTATCCACTCACCCTCCAACACACACACACACACACACACACACACACACACACACACACACACACACACACACACACACACACACAGCCCATGACTATGCACACCAGTCAGTTTTCTTCCCATTGCATTGCCATGTAGTTCAGTTTCTGACAGTATTAGCTTAACACTGGATAAAATAGTCCAGTGTTCCCATCTAGTGGTGACTATCAACACAGCAGAGAACAGGGCATGCAAAGATAAACCAGCACAGCTCAATACACATGACCTTAATCTGCTGCTCCAGATGAGCATCAGATATGTAAGAGTAGAGCAGAGCATAAACCCACTGACTCCACCTAGGAGTCGCCTACAGATTTGGGAACATTGGTCATCTGCCCTCAACAAAAATGTTCACAGAATAGTGGGAGACTGTACAATACATAGGCCAATGATAGCCTGGGCTCTGTGAAGAATCCCCAGTGCCCATTGTAAACCTTCCATATGAAACACACTCATTCATCTTTTCTCCATTTACATAATGTGAATGCGGACAGTTCTGTGGTTAATAACCATGGTTCCAACTAAAAAAACAACTTGAATCAGCTTTGATGTAGGCCAATTTAAAGAGACATTATTGCCCTTTACACTTCATTTTATGTCCAGTTTGTGAAATCCATTCCTACCTAGGTCAAAACATAAACAACAGCATTAACATTTTAACAATTTGATATAGGGAACTGGTCACAAATGGTGGTAGCTTACCTTTTCATCAAGGAAAGTGAGTTGACAAAGGAGGAGTCCTTACCCTGAGTTAAATGGGATCATTGTATTGTCAGTTGCATGTAACACTCATGGGTAGAGACAGCAGCTGTGCTCATTCACAAAGAAATGCCTTCAACAGAGGGTAGGCCCTGTGTGCCCATCTTAAACCGTACAACATTACTTAACCTCAACCCTAAACCCTCAGTGTTTGCAGATCTAGTGAGTGCGAATAGATATAATTAGTGTAGTGTGTGTGTGTGTGTGGTGGCATATACTTTGTAGATCTGAACAAATTGAAAGATTAGAGCTGAGAGGAAGTGCTAGGGAGTGATTTGGGGTCACTGTTTCGGTTTGATTCAGATAGAATAGTTAAAGACACAATGAATATCCAATAAGTGCTTCAGTAGTTAGTGTTGCTGACAGTAGCACACACTGCAGCAGAATCAGCATGAGTATGAGTCCAGCCATTTCATTCCGACTCCGTTCTAACAAAGTGCTCATTTGAAAGGGGGAAAAAAAGTTTAAAAGGCTTGCAAACCTCTCTATTCCCCATCAGTCATCAACATAATTACATGCAATGCTTCTTTGACACTAAGACATATGTCAATATAAATCATAGTTGGAGACATATTGAATAGTCTACAAAAAATATGAATGCACAGTTGATTGAAAAAAATTGATTATCTAGGTCCTGTGCCTCTTGTCCACCTTTCCTATCCTGGGATCAAATTCCTTCACCCCCCATGTCTCATTCAAGATAAATAAAGGAAAATGTACCTGCTAAAGGTAACACTATCGTGTATTTAGTTCAAATAAATGAAATCAAAAGGCCAGTAAATCAAAGCTTATTCAGATTTAAATGGTTTGATGTAGCCACTTTTCAACTTTCCAAGAAATATCAAAGAACCTTCTCTTCAAAAAATGGTTCTAGGTTGCAGAAGGTTTCCCGGTAGAACCCTTTGCCCTGCAAAAAGGGAAAAAACCTCTTGAAGCTCACTTTCCTTTCAAAGGGAGAGTCACTTAATTATTACTTATTAATTATTATTAATTATTACTATTACTTAATTATTTACTTATTGTCTTACTGTATTATTACCTATTTTTTTTACTTGTTTGACTTTTTTACTACTGTGTTAAGTTGAGTTGACCCGGAGGACAAGAATTTCACTACTGGTAATGTTATGTTTGCGTTGTTATCTAGTATGTGACAATAAACTTGAAACTTGAAACTTGAAAACACTGCAGTTAACATGTGTGGCTTTGCAGTTAGTGTTACTGACCCATTCATATAGAGTCAACGTGGATTCAAGTCCAGTTTGCTGCTCCTTCTGCTCCCTTATTTGTTCAACATAGTCACAGGAAATGTCACTTTGAATGACAGAACATAACAGTCAATATATAAATAGAATAGATAGGCTGCTATATAGCCTACATGTAAGAATAGTCCTGCAGTTTAAACACAAACACTCAGGCCTTTTTCAAATAAATAAAAGAAAACAATATCAAAGTTTATTCTGATGGAGCAGCCAAAAAAGCCTTGCTTCCAAAAATGCCTCATGGGTGCAAAACATTCCAGTTGGAACCCTGTTCCAAACCAAAACTTTTGAACAATCCGTTACTTGGTCAAAGGAAACACAGTGTGAATGTTCCAGACCTCAACATGTACTGTGTTTTGTAACCAGCGTGGGTTCAAAACCAGGCCATTATTTCTGATTCCACACAAACTGTGACTTTAGACGAAAGAAATGTGTCAATCGAAATAGCTGTCCTATAAATAAAATAATTAGTGGCATACGTAAGTCTACAGGTATTATATTACATTACAGTCATTTAGCAAATGCTTTTATCCAAAGGTTTTCAGCCTGCGGCGAAAGATGGGCAGCGACTCTGCTGTCCTGACGTCGATGCAGCAGAGTGAAGTGGTCGGGCGGGGTGTAGGGCTTGACCATGGTCTGGAGGTAGGAAGTAGCTGTTCCTTTCTGCCCTGTAGGCTCGCACCAGTCTTAAACTGGCTAGAACGGAGAAGGGAGGTTTTGTGGGAGAACACCAAAGAGCTGCAGCTTTCTGAACAAGCTCCAGAGGTCTGATGGCAGGTAAGAGTAAGGTAAGAGTTCTCCTTCCTTCTACAATAAAGAGAATAAATTATTTCAGCTCCAACTGAAAGGATAACACCAAGCTTCCAAAGTATGACCAAATCTAGATTATCCAGAGACATAAAGTGGTTAGTACCTTCGACTCTAAAACATATTTTATTTTATAATAATGTCTCAATTTTAAAAAAACATACCAAGGAGAGTGAACTTCCCTGTCTACTTTGAATAAAGGTTTATTTAGATTAGAAGAATTCTATGTAGCACCCTTCTCAACTTCCAAAGAACCCTCTCTTCCAAAAATTATTATTGGGTTATTGGGTGCAATAAGTTCCAGTTAGAACCCTTTTCTCTATAAAAGTCTTTCCAAAAAGGGTATTTCAGTGAAAAAAAAATACAGGAAATAGTTCTTGGTAGAACCACACCCTTCTGCAAAGATCTCGTGGAACCCTTTTGCCCCCCTACGGCGTCTCAATTAGGGGGGATAGGACTCTCTTCTCCGATACACCCCCTTTTCATGGTTTCAGCTGGTAAGACGGCTGTTTTTGTCCATTAAAATCATGCTTAGGGCAGCTATAAGCTAATTCAAAAGATAGTTCTTAAATTAGATGGTATAACAACTAATGGATAGAACTGAGCTCTTGAGGTCCGTAGCATTGATTCCAAGCAGCATGTGTGAGTGCCCTGTGGACGGCCAGAGCTTAAATCTGTATGGGTGCTGAACCCCAAGGCCACACAGCCAGTTATCCATGAATAAAAAGAAGGTCATGAAACTGAGAGCAGGTCCTGCCTATTCATGAGGGAGCATAGGGCCTGGCAGAACAATCCTCTGTTCTGTAGCTGTGGGCCTCCTTCAGATGGACCTCCTTTGCCTGTCTATCTCTATCGCCACTGTGTGTTCACTATGCTGAGTCCTCCTCTGAGAGCTGCAGCACAATACACAACTGCTCTCTAAACAGGGTTGTCTGAGTGCCTATCTTGTTGGGACAAAATAACATGGGGCCATGTTTACCATATGAAAACCTCTCATTGTGTCCCTGTCACTAATCCTACATTAGGCCGCGTGGGGTATCCTCTGTGTTTCAGCCCATATTAGATCCCCAGGCCAGCGCTCATCTTTCGGGAAGCTGCATTCTCATGTTAAGCAGGCCTTGCCACAGTGCTCTCTAAGTACCATAGCAAGGATTCACTCTTCTCACATCCACAAAAAAATCCTCCATTTTTTCTCCCTCTCTTACTCATGCTGTTCTTTCACCAATGGGTCAATTTCCTCCTCAAAGAAATGAAATGGGATTCCTTTTGGCGGCTGTTTTTGTTTTGGCTAAGAGCTGTTTAAGTAGAGCTTTCCACATCCTCTGCAGGGCTCCTTCAGCTTTGCAATGAAAGGGGCCTTTCTTTGCATTTGCTGAACAAGGAGAAAATAAAGAAAAGGAAAACCTGAGTTACAAGGGCAATCAGTCAATGTTACAATTGCAGGCTCTAGGTTTGGGATCTTTTCATGTACCTCACCATTTAGACAAACTTATTCAAAATGAACACACCTACTGGAAGGCGTGTGAAAGTGTTTTTTTACACCTTGGCTTGTGCCAAAAATGTCATCACATTGATTACCTTAACAAATAAGCCCAATGTTTCTATGATCATAGACTCGTCATAGACCCAAGTAATATTTATTTTACTTCCAAAAATCTTCAATTCTATAATAACATACATTATTATATGTATGCATTATATGTACATGCAAAAATGCAAATACATTGTTACATTTTTTATATATTGAATCTAAAGAATATGACAAAAAAAACATCCATTTTCCTGCTCTTTTTTGGAGCTCAGAGAAATTTGACATTATAATTGGGCCTCTGTGATGGCTGCTTGGTTTTCAAGGTTTAATGTCTTCACCTCCCCAGTACCCGTCTGCAGGCTGCCACACAAACGCACATACAAAAAGATCATACAACAGATAGACCTTGCTGAAATGACCGTCTCTGGTGTCTCAGAATAGATGGAATTAATTAGCAGACTGCCAAACAGCCAACCAAAAGAACAGCAGCATGAAAACAGAGAAGGGCGTAAACGCATAAGTCAAAAAAGCAATTAAACACCACATAATCAAAGATAGACAGTAATATTGACCATGGGTTTCTGTTTATGAAGAGGTTTTGTGGTCAGCACATAAATAAAATTAAACTTCTGGATGTGGGCTGGAGATTCAGGACTGCTCCCAATGGCCTGCTTGCCTGGTCACAGCTGTGGCCTGTGACCAAAGCACAGCATAAAGAGTTGGCAATCAAGCTGAGTAGAGACTTACAACCACATTTTCACAGCAGGATGAATGAATAACTGATGGACTATTGACTATTATTTGATTACAAACTATGGTGAATGTAACTATAGACTATAGTGCTATATAGAGAACTATGGTGTATGCTCTGCACTATAAGGTGGAGATAATACCAGCTTTGGTCCATGAACAGCCCTGTACCAGCTTTTTCCTGTGCGAAGGTGGAGATAACAGCAGTGCTGGTGCATCCAAGGGGTGAGAGGTGCTGCAACAGCCTGAGCCCAGTACCAGCAGGAACCAACAGGTGCAGGGCACACAGTCCAAAAATGTGCATGTTACTGGCACAAGATTGAGCTATGTGTGAGACTTACAGCATGACTTCGAAGTAGCAGATCGACATATTTGAGTGATGACAGTAGCATTCCTTAAACAAGCTAAAATGAACTAAATTGTTAATGTTGTTGATCGCCACTGTTTTTTCTTATTCAGTACAAGCAGGTGCTGATTATGGTTTGCTGCACTGTCTGTGATTGGGCTGTGTATTAGAGAGACATACACAGCCCAATCACCAGTTTTCCGAGAAATAGGCAGTATTCATTGAAACACTTGGGCACCTCAAGTGAAAAGGCCAGTAAAGATAACCCCCACCCTCACCCCATTCATGTGCCCTCTAATGTTATTGCATGTGGGGGTCTAAGGGCCTGAAAATACTATGTGATGTGAAAACAAGCTATTTGATATCAGGGGGGACCTCAATGACCCCCTCCTGGTGTGTAAGGCACATGAAGTAACAGCTGAAGGTCCTGGCATATGAAATTAAATCACTGTCTTTTATGACTTCCTATTCCCTTCTATCTGGGTCCATCTACCTTTCCCTTTACTACCGTTTTCATTTTCAACTCTTTTAAAGGAGAACGCAGAACATACTCTATAGTATTTTCAGTATTTTCTACTGAGACAGAAGGAAGGCTAAAAGGGAGACAGAGTAGTAGGTCTGGTACATGCGTTTCCAGAGATAAGGGTTTTCAGCACTACACCATATCTGGACAGTATTCACCCATTCTACCCATGTTCCCTTTCACCCTCTAGCTCCCACTTCTTTTCTCTCGCTCTCCACACTCAGTCGTCCCACCACTAAACAACCACTCAACCCCTTCTACACCCCCCCCTTTCTTAAAGTTCTCAGCTGCCTGTCTGGTTTTAGGTTACCAGTGAGGCAGGCATGCCAAACAAGTCCTATTTATACAGTGTGGATGGACAGAGGGGTCAGGTGGCAGCGGCTTGGTGAGGCCCGGAATGGTGGAGAATCAGCTAGATAGTTGGGACGGATAGTGATAGGAGTCAGATATGGGTTTGTTAGTACAGGACCAAGCCTAGTGCTCATTTATGGGTGGAGGGGAAAGGAGAGAGGGAGAGAAAATGAACAGAGAGAAGAGCTAACACACTGTCAAGGGATGGGGGTGGTGGGGGATCTGAAGTCAATGTCAAATCTTTCAATGTGTCCCAGGCAAAATGGTTCCAAAAGGAAAATCTCATCAAATTTCATTAAATATTTTTAATTGATGTGATCCTGTATGCAGCCACTTTTTATTTTATTTTATTTTATTTTATATATTAATGAACACTAATATACACTCAGTAGCCAGTTTATTAGCTAGCCCCATCTAGTACCTGGTGGTCATCTGTTTGAGGTCTACCTTTTACATTGCATCATTCTTGCCATTACCCATAGATTTTTCTCATCAGTGAGCTGTTTTCACCCATAGGGCTTCTTCCGAGTGGAAGACTTTTTTTTTGAGGCACTGAAACTGATTATACCAAGTCATTTAGGTCACACGTTTTTCCCGTTCCTATAAATAGTATTATAGTTTATAGTAATTTATTTGGACTTTGTTTATGTCCTAATAGGTTAATAGGTCTACTATTTATCTCACATAAACAGCAAACATTCTCCGCATAATACTCCAGTTCCTCTCTGCTGTGCTGAGAGCAGGAAAGGCAAATAAAAAAAACAACAAGAATAGGCCTTTATATATAATTTATATATAATTTTGGTTGGGATGGTAGTGCAATACAATGTCAGTGCTTGTTCTTGCAAACTGCTGCCATTAAGGGAATTATGAAAGTGGAATGAGGTCTACCTTGCCTAATAAAGTTTTATCTGCTTCTCTCTACTTCGTAAACTGGGGGGCCATTATTTTGAAGAACACCTTGGGGGAATTTTTGCCCTAACAAAAAATAGGCCTAGTAAAATATTAACAGGGTGGACTTGGAGGACAAGGAAACAAGGCAAGAGAATCTGGAAGAATGTAGGGAACACTAATGCATGTATAGTACTGAGTTATGATTGAGATTTATTTTTAATTTAATATTTTTAAACACTTGGGGATGGGAATGGGATGGGAATATTTGACTGCCTTCATTTAGCATCCGTTCAAATTCTCTCTTTGAAGAAATTTGTCATATCCTAGACGGGCCATTTCAAAGGAAGGGGAGCTTAACACATTGCAAAGCAGCTATTCAAGTAGGCTAGGCTAGGAAAAGCCTATGTGACTGAACATGCCAGACACTGATAGCAACCTGCTAATCTGATCACACCTGGTGCCCATCTTATCTCGATGCCAAAAACTGTTACGATACTTTAATAGCAGTAATAGATTCCATTTCAGGACGAAAGTAGGAAACACTGCAAAATTATGTTTGCAGGTGACCACAACCAGATATGTGACTGACAGCCTCTACTTTGAATCCATAGCGATAAACATGTTACTGAATACAAAGCTTGTATTCATTTACATCCGACGGCACAAGGGAATTTCTGCCGTAGCGGGCATGTAAAAGCAGAAATGAGTGTTCCTGGGGTAATGTTCTGTCATTTTGACAGGGGAAGTCCCGAGGGCAAACTTGTACCTCATATTTTTCACTGTGTATCCAATGAGAAAATCCTACATTTTGATATGTCTGCATGGGCCTCAGTGAGTGGTCTCAGGTGGCCAAGAAAAGCTATGTGGGGTTCTATTCAACGGTGCACAAGGGACCTGTGGGGGCATTTTAGTTGCAGTTTAATTGTTTTTCTTAAGAGCAATGAATGCCATTGTTAGCACTCTGCCATGGAAATGTTATTCTTAGACACTTTACAAGGGTTGTAAAACTCAAACTAAGTTGGAAGCCTGAATATTTTCCACCACTCCAATGTACCTTATCACCTCAAGCTCTCACTTTGCTAAGTGGCCATGCAGCCCCATCTAATACACTGGCAACTCACATCGTAAAGCACATTGTTTATCTCAACAAACACTGTCTGAGCTAAATAATGTGATGAAGTCAGTGTCAAAAAAACACCAAATCACTGACTTTACCAAGTTTGAAATATAACTGTTACCTACCTAATTATGAGCAGAATAGTGTATGTCAGACATAAATCTTTATAACGTTAATTCATAGAATAGTGATTATAAAAAGTATTCAGCCCTGTTGGACTATTTCATATCGATATATCAATGTATTATTTTCTGTTCTATATTTATAATTAACTTAAATTCATTTGTAGAAATTTGGCATGATGGAATGTTTTTCTGTTTTTTGATCTGTGGCAAAAAGCCTAATTAAATCCACTGTGATTCCATGTTGTAAAGCAATAACATATTAAAAGAAAATCTAAGTGGGGTGAATACTTTTTATTGCAACTGTACATCATAGTGAGTAGTAGTAAACTGATGTAAGTTATATCTTTTGTAAGTATGGTCTTTTGAGAAAAAAACCTCATTCCTAATCCCTTTCTGCACCTTATACCTTATGTCAATCACCAACTAGACCACCAACTTTTTAATTACCACTACATATGCCACTGCTGTTTGTTTGCAGTTTGCAGTCTTTGGGAGCTGTCAAACCTGACAGTAATTATACAGAGTGATGCTGGTCCTCTGCTTTATATGCAAAGGGAGATGTTGAACGATAACACCACTGTTTTTACAAGGCAGCCCTGCTGTTTTCCCCAGCATTGTGTGTGTGCATATACTTAATCTCTGCACTCATCTGTTGGGGACATGAATTACATGCTGACATAGCCTAAGTTGATCAGTCAACACTAAATTTATTATAATCAAATGGATAACGAGACACATCCTCTCCATTTCCCTCCCTGCTCTCCTCTCCTTCTCTAGTGTTATCCTTGTCATGCTCTGCAGGGATGTGTGTTTGTTATAAAGTGACTGATAAGGAAAGTGCCATTATGAAGCTTATGATGATGCTGTGATAGAATGAAGCAATAAGCCACGAGAGGCCACGTGTTACAGTGATGCTATTCCTCTGCAGGCAATATAGTTGTAGTTGTATAGCTGTAGCATTGTCAATGGTGACAAAGTAGCATTGTGAATGGTGATTCTCAGTTAGCTCATTAATATTTAAATTAACTGTTATTAGGTTATAGGTGTGCATTGGATGACAATCATACAAACAGCCATGTGTATATAGTTAGAATGAAAAATGTTGTATCTTATTTTTTCCTCCTTAACCCTGTAAGACCCACAGTTGTAATATTACAACAATCAATTTTAGCTATCCTAAAATAAATTCTGTCAATGGGTCCTATTGTTTATCCTCACAATGCTATTGTATAATAAATGTGTTTATAGGTCCAGCCATCTGGCCATGAACTTTTCTTCAAGCTCATCTCTTTGTTTTATTGGACTGGATTTGTCAAGATTCAAGTAAGTAAAATGCCTTAAATATTTTTTTTTGTGATTATTATGATGTCCAGAACATGTAGATATTTAGTTATTGTGGAATTCATTCATCAAATTTGATTTTGAGCTTGTTATGTCTATGTTGCAATATTACATCATTGGGTGAGACTGGTAGTCAAAATAGCATGTGCACCTTACACATTACATGGGGACATTGCTCTTCTCACATGTTCACATATGGAAAAATATACTAATAGAAATATAATGTCTTTGATGATTCACTATAACTAAGTTCTAAATGTGTTAAAATTAAAATGAAAGTTAAAATTTCGAGTTTAGACCAGAATTTAATAACTTAATAAATTATTTCTGGTTGCAGTATTTGAAACTATCTGTAGCAGTATTTGAAACTGTAACTGTATCTTATCAGTTAAAAAAATACATTTAACTAATCCTGGGCTTTTTTGGGCTTTGTTCTATTTTAGAACTAATAAATTCTACTACTAGAACAACTACTACTACTCCTTCTGGTACTATAGTACTTGTACTAGTATTAATACTCTACTACTACAACTACTACTACTACTTCTAGTTCTACTATATTTATCAATGAGACATCAACATTCTACATAAGTATAGGTATGTTACTTACGTGCTTCTGTACTTTTCTAAATTTTCTCTGGACAATCTCTGTCCCCTCACCTCCAGGCCTGCACGCCCAACTCTACCTGCCCCTTGGTTGTCGGACTCAGTGCGTACTGAGAGACGGAGCCTGAGAGGGGCTGACTTCCCGGAGGACCTTCTTAACTTCCAATCTCTCCTTTCCACTTTTTACTCCTCTCTATCTGCTGCTAAAGCTGATTTCTTCTGCACTAAAATTCAAGCTTCTGCTTCCAACCCTAAAAAACTCTTTGAAACTTTCTCTTCCCTCCTCCAACCCTTACCCCCTCCCACATCCTCTCTGACGATTTCGCCAACTTCTTTGACAAGAAGGTTAACAATATCCAATCCTCCTTCCCTCATCCTCCGGCTAGTGCTCTGTACACCAACCACACCTGTCTGCCTTCCACCCTCCCATCTCTACCACCCTCTTCACCTTTTCCCTCCACACCTCCCTCCCTATCCCATTTTTCTCCCCTCTCCCCAAACAAGGTCCTTCACCTTGTTACATCTAGCCACCCTACCACATGCTCCCTTGACCCGGTCCCCTCCCATCTCCTTCAGTCTACTGCACCTGAACTCCTTCCCTTCCTGACCCACCTCATCAACACATCTCTGGTGTGTGGATGATTTCCCTCTGCTTTCAAGACTGCCAGTCACCCCCCTTCTGTAGAAACCAACACTTGACCCCTCTGAGGTCAAAAACTACAGACCGGTTTCCCTTCTACCCTTCCTATCCAAAAC
>CABFOQ010046200.1:0-22272 GCA_900660455.1 Gephyroberyx darwinii | reverse complement strand
TGAGGAAATCTGGGCTACGCTTCCGGTGCACCGTAGGACGGTCGCACTGGCGATGGCTCCGCTTTTTATGTGTACCTACCATGTTGGAACGTGCCTCGTCCAAAACATTTCATTGTACAGTATGACTGTAAGTGATGCTGCACATTTGACAATAAATGACTTGAACTTGAACTTGAACAAATAATATACAAATGGAGAGCATTTAACACAATAGCAAATCTTCCTAGAAGTGGATGTCCTTCTAAAATATCACCAAGAGCCAGAACAAAAATATTAAAACTAGTAAAAACAACTCAAGAATAACATCCAGCGATCTACAAGCCTCCGTTGCTGCATCTGATGTCACTGTGCATCCATCAACAATAAGAAGAACAATGAATAGAAGTGGCATTCATGAAAGGCTAGCCAGGAAGAAGCTTCAACTGTCTTAAGTTTGCCAGAGACAGCCTGGACAAACCTGAAGACTTCTGGTTTGATGTCTGCTTCACTGAGCAGATGAGTCCAAAATTGAGCTGTGTAGTCTCAATCAAAAATGTTGACAACCCAAAACTGCTCACCACCAAGATAACCCTATCTGTACGGTCATGTGTCATGGCTTGGGGCTGTTTTTCTTCCTCTGGACCTGAACAGAACGTCAGGCCATCAGTCTGAGAGCTAAAGCTGGGCCGAAAGTGGCTGTTCAACAAGACCACCAAAAATCTACCAAAGAATGGCTCAGGAAGAAGAAGTTTAATGTTTTGGATTGGCAAAGTCCTGACCTAAATCCAACTGAGCTGATGTGTCAGGACCTGAAGCGGCTGTTGATGTGAGACAGACCTCAAACCTCACTAAGTTGGCGAGTTCTGTAAGAGTGGGTGAAACACCCTCAAGGAAGATGCCAGAGACTGATCGGTGAGATGTTTACTCCAAGTCATCACTGCTAAAGGAGGTGCTACAAGCTATTGATTCCAACACAATTCACACATATATTGTACACAGGGATATCTGGGTTTTTGTAAAATAAACCAGCTTTGTTAAATAAACAACAAAAGTATATCATATTCATCATATTTCTTTGTGCACTTTCTGTACTTGGGATATCTTCATCAAGATTTGAGGTTTAGATAAGGATGTTATGAAGTTATTCCACCTATAATATATGGCATACTTACCATCCCCTGTAGACTTCACACACTTTCAATGATGTATGACATGAAAAAGTTTGTGTTAAAGAATTTCATGTATAGAGTATATATATATATATTGCCTCCTATGGTTTATTGGCCTCCATCTATCTAGAATGGCCCTATCATTCTCTGCAAAAAGAGAGAAGAAAACCAGCAAGCACCGCTGTCTGGTATTGATGTTGTTCTTGTTCATGTGACAACCCACACAGACTGTAACGTCTCCAGTGTTCTGTTGAAAACAAACTCTTGCCCGTCTCTATCGATATCTAAAAAGTAGTTGATGCAGTTTAGACATGGTGGGGGAACAAAGGCTGGTTGTTGTAATAACAGAGTGTCTCGTACGGAGTTGAAGGCTCCTAAGGGGTTGTTGACTAAATCACATGCACAGTTTCTAACAACCCTCAGTAGCCTACTCAACCCCTATGTTCTCACCCTCTGCTTCTCTGTTTCACCATGTGCCACTTATTGAATAGTGCTATTATATTACCCGGGAACACTTCTGATGTTGAGCTTGCAGCAAGACAAGTTCATCAAAATGACAATAACTACTGCACATACACAGTAAAAGCTTGGGTTATGAAATCCATTGCTCATAGCGGAGTGTGTATGAATGTATGAGTTTATGTCACAACCTCTCTGTCACCCTCTTTCTCTAATTTAATCTCTGTTTCTTTTTCCCTCACATTTCTTTTTCCCCCTCGCTTACTTCCATCATGCACAGCTGTGTGTATAGTCTATCTCTCTCTCTCTCACACACACACACAGAGTCATGTGAGATTTTTTAATTTCAGTAAAACCACTATTTTATATTTTAACAGCATAGGCACTTGTTCTGTGGAGTGAGACATAATCAAGGCTCTGTTTTTGGGGATCAGAAAAAAGAGGGATGCTTCCTCTGAAACATAGAATAGTCAAAACACTGTTATACATGTTTTTTTGTGGCTGGAGATATCACCACTATATCACAGAGCTCGCTTGTTTGATTGAGTTGACAAATTTAGCATCTGGGGCTATACATAGGTTTGACCCTTGGCACTTTGGAGATAGAGATAGCAGTTCTCATTCATGAATAATGTTTGGGCTATGCCATTTAGTTTTATTTCTCTATTTTATACACATATCTTGTGTGAGTATCGCCTCTACTCCTTTCTGTATCATCTACTGGATTGTTTTAAAAGCAATACTATAATAGGAGATTTTCAAAATAGGAACGATATGAATAATAATTCTGGAACAACTGCAATAAAACACTTATAATACTGGGTGTCAGATGGATCCTTGTGGATTTGACTACAAAATGAGGTATTAGTTTGTCAAAGAGCATGTAAATCAGGCAAAAAATATTTTGTCTTACCCTAAAAAACATTTCAGTGAATGGAAAAATCAATGAGTGATAATTTATGGGTCTTTTACAGGAGTTAATGCTTTGAGGTAGTTCAATTGGAGATTTGGTTTCAGTGTGTGAGCCATTTGAGCCTTTAAGAGTGGTCTGTGATACTCAAGTCATCAGAGCTGATTCTGGAAGATATTATATGGCAGAGGAAATCTACTCAGCCTTGAGTGCGCAGTGCATACCTTTGAGTAAGGTGTGGCTGTTTTAAATTATGATGAGCATGTTTTACACAAACACCTTACCTGGCCAAAAGTCGGGAGAGATGAAAGAGGTTCTCTTGAGTGGGGTCTGTAAAGAATTATGAAAGGAGCATATAGAGGGAAAACATGTCAGACAGCTTCAGATGTCTTATCTAGGAATAGAACATTTCACTATTAATATTTTATAATCCTGAACATGTAATATCCTTAACAAAATCTGTGTTAAAATATAATTGGATTTCTGTTCATACCAAAGGGCTGTGGCATTCTCAGTGAAGTACATACATCCAAAATGTCCCTATTTTTCCTAATCTCCCCCTTATGAAGCTGTTTGACCTTCCCATCCCAGTGTATCCCAGGCTAATTGCATCATGGGAAGCTTGAAAGAAACGAGCTGTAAATCAAAGTGTATTCCTATGGATTTTTGGGTAATGATAAACAGGGCAATCAAAATGGGGCATGCTGTTCCTTCTATAAAGAACAGCTGCATCACAAAAAATGGCATTGCTTATATTGTCAAAATGATATTCTCTCAAAGTGTGTGTCACATTTTCCATGGTCTTTGTGTTTGGTAGTCATTGGAAACCTAGGCCACCTATGTGAGTTTGTGTTTTTAAATAATGTCTTGTCTTGTCTCAAGGGGGAGCAAGTGGCAAAGCAGTATGCTTTCTTTTCTCACAATACAAGTATAATGGGTTGTGGCTGCAATGCTCAACCAGCCTTGAAATATCAGGTATGCTGTAAGGGTTTATTCTGATACAAAGAAAATGAAGACCAAACAAAAATACTGCAGTCATTTAACTAACTGTACTAATGTCACTTTACATTATTACATTTAAATTCTGCACTAAACTACCTGAGAGGTAGAATTTTATTTAGAGATGTGAGATGATGTAAGATATAAGGTGTTCAGCTTTGGTGCCATAAAATAGTCCCAAAGGCTCATTTGAGTTTTCATTACTTCCTAGATTACATTCGTACATTAATTCCTAAATAGTCAAACGTATTAACAGTATTGAATTACGCATTGAATTACAATCAGTCATTATAGTACAGATGGTTGGTGTGTGAAAAGTGGACCTGTTTGTCTCTGAAAGTTGGTTGGTCCGCCCATCCAAACAGATATATACACCTCCTTCTAGCGTGTATGTAATAAGCTGCCTCTATAAACATGTTGACGCCACAGTCTCAGTGATACCTGGCTGCCCTCCACCGACCCCCTGGCGTGCTCCAGCAGAACAGCATGTTTGGTGACAGGCGACGGTAGCGTACTATCGCAGAGTATAGGCTAGCATCACTGTGTCAGCCCTCAGTCAACTTCCCAGAAGTCCGACGCAGTTGGCGCAAGGAGAAGCTCAAACATAAAGGCACAGGCACACCTTCCCAGCTAGACCCATGGAATTATAACTATGGAATACCACTGGATACTGTTTTCTGTCTTTTTAGAGTTAACCTTCCATCCAGGTAAGGTTGCTGACAATTAACACTTAATGCATCAATTCAGAGAGGCAACTTGTAGCCTGCTTTTAACTTTGTCGGAAGAGCTATTGTCTGAATGTGACCGGGTACCTTTGGTGAATAGAATGATGCAGCCCCGTGATGTGTCGCTTTGCAGACGTAGTGCGACAGGGTAAGCGTTACCGTGTTTTGTTCATTTTAAACCATGTGGCCTCATTTTCACCCAACACAGGACTGTCCCACGGCGCTCGGTCAGCGCGTGAGGCATCGCTTTTTACTTAATTTCTTCTTAGTTTTCTTGTTCTTACCAAGTCGTCTAGCCAAACCGATAGCCTATAGCCTATAGAAAAGCCAACCCTAAGTCACCGAAACCTAATAAGGAAATTGGATACTTGTGAACTGGATGCCAAGTTGCGCTCCTCTCAATAATTCATTTTTGGAGGAAAGCGCGGAGCACCATTCTTAAAAAGTAATCAAACAATGTATTACACACAGGCAGTGTTTTGGTGACAGGTTCATGCAGGTTTCTTCGAGGTTGACCGCAGAGTCCCTCGCTCCAACTGTCATTATGTAAATAATGACATTTCCTAGGAAGCATGCAAATTGCAAGTTCGTGTATGTAAGGTGTTTTGCATGTATTATCATGGTTTCTCAGTTTTTCATAATTCATTTTAATCACATTTGTATCTTAGAATAAGCAGTTTAGACGAAGACCAGGTTGGTTTAATTTACCTAGCTAACTTTTTGAAGCCATAGACTGGAATGTGTAAAACACATTGAAACTCTTATGGCTTGGCATCAACTTCAGAGTTTGTCTGCAGAGGACCAGGCTCATAAACAACTAATTGCTTCTTTTGTTTACTGCGAGTTTTCCATTTTAGGGAACTTGCTGCTTATATTCCCCAAGCCTATATTTCAAAGTAAATATTTATCCAATTTGGAGAAATATTTTTCCAGGCAGAGAACGAAAAATTAGATGAGGTTGTCATAGTAAACCGCACCACCATGCAGCTTAACCAAAACAGGCGCTAAACCTCGCTGTGTTGCTGTTTAACTCTGTGTCCCTGACCGCCCCTCACTGCCTACGGAGCTTCAGCTCTGATGGACGTCAGACGATCTTGCCTTGGGTCATCCGATTTGATTAGGCAAAACTCAATAACATGTTTCTGTTCGATTAAGGAGGTTGCCGATGTGTAAGTCAAATCGTTATCATTAGGGTACTTGAATGTCTGCTACATCTCCAATGCACACAGGCTTACCTGTCATATGATGCAATAAGGCGTAGCATGAAGTTTACCTCAGGCCTGTTTATATATAGGTAATATAGACCTATAGACCTCTTTAGACCTAAAACATTCGACTATTCTTTCTTTTGCCGTCCTAACTCCATAGTCCCATGCTTACGTTAAATTCCACAATGGTTAGACAAATATTTAGGCATTCTGCAGAGGATCTGCAAATTTCAAACTTAGGAGCTATTATTACTGTCATGAACAATGAAACACACTCTCTAAATTGTCTTGTGCGTGTTGATCTGTAATTCTTAGAATTAAGATGTTTTTGTAATTCAAGTTGCCAAAGTGAAGTGTCATGCCACCACACCCTTTTCACAATATTGTCTCCAGTCAAGACTGTCGTATTCTACATGCATGTTATTGACTTTATCCTTAAACTAAATATTGAAATGATGTTTTTACATCTTTATTCATCAAATGTTCGTTGACCATGCTTGCTGTTTTTAGCAACACTCTGTTTCACACTGCACAGTACATCCACAGTCTTCTATTGTTGACCACTGAGGAGCTCCACTGGAGAAAGTGGGAGTTGAGTACCTTACTCTTGGTCACCTCAGTGGTAGTTCTTGAGTGAGGGGAAAGCATTACTCATTCACTTTCCCCACCAAGATTTCCCCAGCTGGTCCAATACTTTGAACCTTAGGCTACCGCCCCCTCAAAAAACACCCACTCAACAGCATCACTGATTTCTTTTCTTTGCACTGTTTAATGATTGAATTTCCTGCTCACTTTCCTGTAATATCAGCCCTATATTTCGTTATCTGAGTGGCATCTGTATCCAGAATTGCAGCTCAGTCGCCTTGTGATTACAGTGATCTGCTCTGATATCAAGAGGTTGAGGGTTCAATCCCTGTAGTGTCACACCAAGCCTCTTTGCTTGTCACTCTGCATCATGAAGTTAGTCTGGATTTAAGGCCTTCTAATGCACTTGAATCATGTGGGGGTACATGTACTGAGATATCCTGTCATTCAAACAGTACCATAGACCATTAACAACACAATATACCTTTTAGACTTTAGATGTCTCACTTTTAAAGCTGTTTCAAAGTTGGTGTTTCAAAGTCTTTAATCGCATCTAAAAAACAGTTCTTTATATTTCAAATCACTCACCAAAGCATTTTTCAATATAGTGATCTACAAACCTAAGCAATGTAAAAGCACTGCAATATGTTGTGGCAATGATCACTCATTATCTTTTCCAGCCAAGTGCAGTAAAAAATGTACTTACTTATTTACTTACTTACTTATAAAATCCCTACTTGTCTGTATTTTCTCACAACCAATTATGTTACAGGCAAGACCAGGCCCACAATCACCCCCCACATCCCCCACCTCATCGTCCAGCTCAATGCCCCCCTCAGTCTGCGCTGCCAGGGTGAACAGGTGGTGCACTGGCAGCGGGAGGAAAGGGCAAGGGTGCTGGGGGAGAGGCGCACTGGATTGGCCACTCTGCACATCCCCAAGGCACAACCGGTCCACATGGGCCGCTACATCTGCCTGGAGGAGAGCTCAGGGGAGAAAACATCCATCTACGTCTATGTGAAAGGTAGATGATGCATATTTGTGTTTAGGTGTGCTACAGAACGTGTTTAATATGCCTGCGTGTGATTTTGTGTGTGTGAGAGAGAGAGAAAGAGTGATAGAGAGAGAGACTGTGGGGAACAGCAGGGGAGTCGATTGACATTTCTCTGACATTTTAACTGCAGATAGTTGTAATGATGGGGTGCACTATGTGTAGGTGTGTTTGTAGATGAAAATTCCTGGTCAGGTGCACTTGAGGTATTTATTGATTGTGTGAGAGAGATTTGTTTTCTTTCCCTGTGCCCCCAGATCACCTTGGCTTAATGCCGTAACTGTAGGCTATCATGTTTGTATGGTATAACACACTGGTTGCACTGCATCATCTCCCAGGCTGTGTTTTAGTGATTGTGCATGGGGGAGAGAGTAAAGGTTTTCAGGTATTTTGACACTGCTACCAGTTGTTTATGTCTTTCACATTGAATTACTGTGCCATCAGATAGAGATCATTCATATCACCAAGGCCAATAAGCCCTTTTACCTAATGTGCTTATCACTGATTCCACAGATACAGAGGCTATACACCTACCCTACAGAGGCAACAGGCAGTAACTACTTTTTGTGTGTTTTAAAGGTCGGAGGTTAGGAAAAAATATACCCATAAATGATTTTAAGTGACATACAGTCCACTCCTGCACCAACATTACTGGTGCAGGAGATAAACATTAAAGTCATATTTCTCAGCTTCACTATTTAAGCAGTTACTGCCCCTTGGCTTTGTAAGGCAGCCATTTTTGTTAATTGAAATAAGGCTGGGTGACATACAACCTTTGATGTTAGATTGCATTTTTGGCAGATCCTGACAATGCCTTCAGAAAATCAATGGTGTTCAACATCCTGGCTCGTGTGGGAGACAATGCTTCCATTCCGTGCCTGGCAACAGATCCAGGCCTGGTCAACTTGCAGCTAGAAACATGTGATGGTAAAGCTCTGGCCCCTGGCCTCCAGTATAATGTCAGCCTTGAGAAAGGCATCATTATCTACAATGCAGTAAAGGTCTACGAGGGTTGCTACGTCTGCACAGGAAAACTTGGAGGAGCCCACGTCAAATCGCATGACTATGATCTGACAGTGAGACCAGGTAAAAGTGTGTGCATGCATGTATGTGCATGTGGATGCATGTGTGTGTCTGCATGTACATTTGCATGTATGCATGCCTGTCTGTGTGTTTGTGGAAACTGGTCTGTTTCAAAAGCTTCTCTAAAAAATTGACTGCACACAGATTGATGAGAATATCAATTTGATGTGTTTTCATCTCCTTACAGTCCCTGATGGCCCTCCTGTGATTGAGATGCAGGTGCCCAAAAGGGTGATTCTAACCGAGGGCCAGAAGCTCTACCTGTCCTGCAGTACCACCAACGTGAATGGAGACATCAAGCTGAAGTGGGTCGGGCCACCTGGTTCGGTGAGAACCTTTTCCCCTTTTCTTTGCTCTAGGCTGCTGAGTGAGGATCTGTCTGCCTTGGAGACGAGCAATGCACCATAGAGATAGATAGATGTTGGATAGATATTAATATTAAGATGGAAAGTTCTTAGTGGATTCATTTTTGGATAGACTGTGGAATAATCTTACAGTTTGGGTACTTTTTAAGATTTGAATGGTAATGATGAATTTAAACAGGTTCAGAGTTCATTAACAGTCAACCGCTATCATCAGCTGATCTCAGTTTGCTGGAATGTAACACCTAGTTTATAAATCATACTCATGACATTTAGGAACTGCTGAAACATCGGCTCCTAGTTCATAGAAAACTTTATCTGGGTATATATATTCTTGCTCACGACTTATTTTGATCATATTGATTAGACAAGCCATGCCTATGAGCCAGCCACACAGGTAAAAGTGTCCTGAAAGTCTTTACAGACCACAGGGAGTGTTCCAAAAAAGTCCTGGGTGAATGTCTTAAGACAAGTGACACTAAAAATTTCCAAATGCCTTAAGCAAGCCAGCAGCATCAATAATATTCAATAATGGAAGCATTTTTTCAGGCTTGTTTAGATAATAGTTTTTGTAACACTTAGAGTGGAATGAGCCTCCTTGTTTGGTTTGGTTTTAGCACAGTGAAGAACAGTGACGGTGAAGGGAGCTAACAGCAGGTATCAGTGGTGGTCTGCCCATATGGAAGAATATGAAAATGTTCTATCCTTTTCCTGTAATTATGTGGGAAGATGAGAAGATGAAGGGCAGAGTTCATGCTGTGTAAGGATCAGGATCTTGGCTGTACGTGTATGTGTGCATGAGTATGTGTGTGGGTGTGGGTGTGTATCTGAGTGTTTTCGCGTCTGTGTGTTTGTGTGTATTTGTGTGCGTGCATGCTCACAATATTTGTGTGCTTGGCGAGGATAGACATACAGACAATGTTAATCTCTAGAGATCTCTGGGCGTTGACAGGGTGCCATCTGGTATCCACAGCAACCAGCAAAGGTTGACGGCGCTTCACGTATCCTGGCTGAGCCCTTCACTCACGTGCGCAGTGCGAGCCTTAAAAGTGCTGCGGTCAAAGCAGGAGATACTGGAAGATACCGATGTGAAGCTCAGAATGAAAAAGGGATCAGCTCTGAGTCAGTGTGGCTAGATGTTTACGGTAAGTACATGTAAAGACATGTTGGTAGTTGCCTGTGAATATATTGTTGGGTGTTGCCCTGTCCTTTTGGACTGTGACGTCCTGTTGTCCTTGTACAATGTGTGTATGTGCTCTGATACTGTATGCCTTTTAAGAATATCCCAACTTTTTTGTTTTACAGCTAAAGGCTTCATCCACCTAACCCCCGCAGAGAACAGTACTATTCGCGTGCGTTCAGGGGACAGCCTGACCCTAAATGTTGACATGGAGGCCTACCCAAAACCACATACATTTTCCTGGAGCTTCATGGACCAAGAGCTGAGAAACACGACCGACCATGTCATCACCACACATAGTCATGCACACAGGTACACAAACACACACTTGTTACGTGACTACTTGCCCTTGTCCTACCATATGGATGAATGTGTTCATTACACCTTCTCATTGACATTTAACACCTTTGGTTTTCCAGTTGGCCTTAGGTCAGTGGAGGTGGTTACACCTCACTGTGACAGCCAGCCTTCCCTACAGCAGTGCTACAGCTACACATGCCAGAGCTGCCTGACAAATACATTAACGCCGCAGGGCTTTTTAGTGAAATAGAGTTCAGTGCTTTATAACTATGAGAATATAATTGACTTACAAACACCACATTTTCAGCATAATGCATTTTTAGCTCAGCCTTCATGCGAACATATTCTTACAAACGTATTTATAATAAGCCTTTTTTACTATGGGAGGAACAATTGAGCTAAAACTCAGCTGTACTTGTATTGAACATAACGTAGCTTACCCAGATGATAACCAAATGATAGATTTGTTGATTAGAAATGAATAAATGCAGTCATGCCAATGATCCTAAAATGTATTTTTTTATTTTGTTTCTTGCATGTTCAGGTACAGCAGTGAGCTGAGGTTGGTGCGACTGAAAATGTCAGAGGGTGGAGTCTACACCTTTCACGCCTCCAATGGTGACGCAACAGTCAATCAATCATTTACGGTCTATGTGATCAGTAAGTTGTGACGCATTTTCTTTAAAGGTTTTCTGTCCCCTGAAGCCAAATAATGAATTTCATTACTCCATATAGCATTAATCTTTAGTAAGTGACATGAGGGAATTGGTTTCAGTTAGTTTTTTTCTGTTGGAAATCAGGTCCAGCCCTTTACCCCCTGGGCTGCAGTTATCTTCACCACCTCAAAGTTGAATACAATAGAATAGAGAGAGAGAGAATAGAACTGAAAAAGTGAGATAAAATCCCCTGTACTTCATTGATTGTGTTACACGTCCTAACATTCACCTGTGTTTGTCAGGTAAGCCTGAGATTGTATCTCATGAGGGCCCAGTGGACGGACAGGTACGCTGTGTAGCAGAAGGGTTCCCGGCCCCCGAAATTACCTGGTACTACTGTGAGCAGCCATATATTAGGTGAGATCATGAAACAAGTAGACGGCTAAAGCACTGAAGGTTTTTAAGACAGGGTCTTAAATGACATGTCTAGGCTCAAGTAGTCACATCTAAGGGAAGAAGAAGAAAGCATCCTTTATTAGTCCCCAGAGGGGAAATTCTTTTTTTAACACCTGACTATACACACACACACACATATCACCCCACACACATGCACATGCAATACAGGTCAGAGCATGATGGGTCAGCCTCTCTAACTTCTAGGCCAACCTGCCACCAGTGAAGGTTAACGTCACAGCAGACACTACAGGACGGTGGTCAATGACGTTCTACACTAATAGCCAAAAAACATTGGGGTTTAAATTGTTGTATACTTCTATCTTCAAATCACAAACTTACAAGGGTATTTCCATAGACAGTAGTAAAATTCTGTCTCTATTACTGCAGATATAGTTCAGTCCTGCAGACATAAAAAAATTGCAGTGATAAGACTATTAACATAATTTTAATTTTGTGCTCTGTTGCTCACTGTCTTAGTGTTGATAGTTACTGTCACATTTACAAGCTCTTATCTGACTGCAAATCATGTGCAGAGACTGATTACATTCAATAGTGAGTGTATATTAACATTAACCTTCAATACACACAAACCTTCAGTAGTTTTGTGTGTATTGAGTGTGAAGTGCATCTTTCTGCAATGCCACTTGTCAATCATTCTCTTCATTAGCACAACAGCATATAGCAAAAGAAATGCAACATGTATATTCAAACCCTTCATCCATAACAAACAACAAAGGCCTAAAGGTGCTAAAGGTCATGCTAGAGATACATTGGATAGAGTTAGGAATGATGATGGTGGTGGAATATTGGCTTGTGGGATTTGAATGAGCTGACTTGTGATTGGTTGACTGTGATGACATGACTCTCATGTGACAAGGGATTGGAAATAAATGACTTGTGATTGGCGGGAGCCTGGGACATCTGCCTAGATATAACTGATCTGACACAGTACATCCTGTGTCAAACATAAAGTATTACTGTAGGAGGAGCACCTGGTGGCCATAGCAACACCAATCAACACAGGCAATGAATCATAAGTGATTATCCAAACATTATCCAATCATTTTTTAATGATAATCAAATCTACTTAATACTTTCAACATACAAGCACACCAACACACATTCTCACACCAACAGAAAGGTGTTATGCACCTCAAAGTGTAGCCTGAGTGAACCCTTTAACCTGACAGCACTTGGAAACCAGCTGCTATTTATGGTATGGTGCTGTGAAGTGAGCCCTGGGGTATTCACATGATTTTACTCATTGCTTTTATTGTGTTTTCTGGCAAAAACAATATATCTGCTGGCATTGTACTGAAGCATGAATAATAGTCTATTATTCCATTGACTCCCCATAGCTCAAAGATGTGTTGTGGTGCAATATGGTGAAAATCCATTTACCTAGGCAGATAGAGAGTGTGTGAACTTTGTCTGACATTACAACATTGTTGTCATTAACCATCTGCTATGTATATTGTGTACCGGTACGTGTTTTGCACCAGTGTTTTGCAACAGTCATAAGTCAGAAAAGGGAATGTGTGGTTTGTACAGAGAGGGAAATGAAAACAAAGTGTGTCGACAGAGATGACTGATGAATAGTTTAATGATCCCACCATCCCTTAGTCAACAATTTATTGTGCTCCATGTTCAGGTGCTCCGAACAGGTGAATGCCACCCAGGAGGAGCAGGATGTCATCACAGTCACAGTGTTCAGTTCCATGTTTGGAAAGACCGAGGTGGAGAGTCGACTGAACATCAGCAGGGGACAGTTCCATACTCTGGAGTGTGTTGCTACAGTGGAAGGAGAGCAGGCCTATACCCTCTTCTCTATCAGTGGTGAGTTGAGATGTCTCACACACACACACACACACACACAAAACAAGTCCACACAGCAACAACAGGTACATGGGATTAAGGGGGTATTGGCGTCAACCTGTCTCACATTGTGTTGCTAAATTGACATATCATGTTAATCCAGTGTGAGAAACAGTGTGAGAGAAGACACACAGCCAGGAAAATCTTTGTAAACACCTGATCCCAGTATCATTAGCTAACATGCCAAAAAAATAGCCCTGTTTACAGAGTGAATCTCACTGACCTTAACAGTACACAGTACTCACACTGTTGATACTGCACTTAATTGTAATCTGAAGGTGGAGAAATGCAGCGGATTAACATGATATGTCAATTTAGCAACAAAATGTGAGACAGGCTGACGCCAAAACACCCCCTTAATACCTACCTGTTGTTGCTATGTGGACTTGTTTTGTGTGTGTGTCTGTGTGTGTGTGTGTGTGTGTGTGTGTGTGTGTGTGTGTGTGTGTGTGTGGCATTAACCTTTTAGACTGCCTGCTCAATAGACAGGGGAATGAGGTTACTGTATATCTGAGGTTCTCCCCCTCTGCGATCACACAAACTGTAAAACCCAAAGGATTTCTTCAACATATTGACCAAAAGCAACGCATTTGACATGGCTGACCCTTAGATAGCGATGTGGGCTTAGAACTAGAGGTTAGGGTGTATAGTCTTCTATAATCTGCTATGTAAACATTGCAAGGAGAGATACCTCAGATATGATTGGCTATAATAACATGTTGTGACTTGCACATAGGAATTAGCATTAGACCATTGTTTGCCTTATGACCACAAATCCTCCCTATTACAACGGCTTCTCCATCTGCTCTATAATGCCCTCAAAGTGGTGTCAGTCTAGGAATGGAAAGTAAAGCAAAGTTGTTTTTGCCTGGGCCTGGTGCAGAAGAGAGGGGGTTACGGTGGCCACAGTGGGTATGTGGGCGAGCATTATGAGAGAGGAGTGTGTGCAGCCAGGCAGGACAGGCCTTTGGGAGCATGTGCCCAGGCTTTTTGTGCTTCACAGAGTAACAGCAGACCAGGCGGAGGCGCTGAGAGTGTGGAGCGCAGTAGGAGTCCTGGCGGTGCTGGGAGTTCTGGGGCTGTGGGAAGCTTGGAGGTGTCAGTGAGCTGCAGCAGAGAATACAGAGAGCTTTAGAAACCACTGACAGGTTTACAGAGGATTAGTTCCTGCAGACTCTGCATTCTCAGATTTGAAGTGGAGAGAAAGCCTCTTATCGCTAAAGAGCTTATTACACCCCACTGTACAGAGGAGCAAAACAATAAGGCATCACAAACAGCCAGACACAAAGGAACACAACACTGATTATATATAATTAGTGCCTGCCACAGCTGTATAAGCAACAGCAGTATAGAAAAATACTGTATCATCAAAAGGGATATTAACCAATTACTTTGACAAACAAAGTGCATTTGTAAATAAAGTAAAAATATTCTAAAACACATCATATACAATTAAAAGGATTACCTTGTTGTGAGTAGTAAAGACAACAGTGGGTTTCACCATGACTTAGACTTTACTCTGTAGAGTGACCTTAATGCCCCTATACAATATCCTTTAAGTAAACATGCCAAACCAATGACAGAGTCTTGGGTTGAAATAAACCACACACACACTCTCTTGTTTGATAGCATCAATTGTTGATGCTTTCATTGCATGCTGTTTTATTTTGTTGGTGTTTACCGTTATCTTCCCTTTCTGTCTCCGACTCCATATATTTCTCCCTGCAGAGAGAACCGTTCCCCATGAGTTGTTTACTCCTCTGCTCATTGCCTCTGTGTCAGCAGCAGCCATCCTCTGTCTCATCCTTATCGTGCTATTCTACAAGTACATGCAGGTAAAACTCTCTGAATGGCACACCTTCTTTTACCCAATATTGAGGTATAACAAGCCAAGAAAGTATGAAGTTTACAATACTGCTATGTCTCTAAGCTGTCGAGGAATAGTGTGGAAGCCGCTTTAATTCATTTGTAACAGTAAGTTATGCTTTTCTATCATTCTGTCTATCTTATCAGAAACCCAAATACCACATTCAGTGGAAAGTTATCGAGGGAATCCATGGAAACAACTATGTGTACATTGACCCTACCCAGCTACCATACGACCACCAATGGGAGTTTCCTCGAGACAAACTGCGTTTTGGTGAGCACCCTTGCTCTCATCACTAGCTGGAGTTCAGCTGGGATGTTTACTGTACTTAGGCCTCCATAATTCCATTAATCCATTATGTCTGACTCATAATTGTACAGAAAAGGTTTTGTCCTCTTTTAGGTGTAAATCAAAACCTAACAGCAGAATGATGTTGATATAAATGCAGTTTGTCGCAGTAATGGAGCCTAACACTGCAATTATAATGACATCATCTCTGCCAGCCTCAGGGCCTTTCATGGTGATTGACAGAAACTCTGTTTACTGTGTATCTGATCACAGTTTTTGTCATGGCTGTGGCCATTACTCACCAACCAGTTCCATTGCTCATTAATGAAGAAATCCCACTCCCTAATTGCAAACATTAAATTGTTGACACTTTATGGGTGTTGTTTTCAATAAAAGCACCTTAAACAGGATCCTGCGTGTCCTGGTGCCTGCACTGCCCTGGGGCTCAAACTTGTGTTGTCCTTGGAACTCCGTCATGGGGCCAGGATGTGGGAAGGAAACAGGATGGGGAATAACAGTTCTGTGTTGACCATCTTGTCTCCAGGGAAGACACTGGGCTCTGGGGCCTTTGGTAAAGTGGTGGAGGCTACTGCATATGGACTCTCCAAAGCAGATTCAGTCATGACGGTCGCTGTGAAAATGCTCAAACGTAAGTATTAAACTTCTCAGTACACATGCAAATGGAAATTAAATTTTCATTATATCTATTTGTCTAGGCGATGAATATGCACAATAGCAGTGTGCTGGTAAGAGCTTGTTAATTCATAATTAGTAATTTGCCTGCAGGTATTTAGAGCGGTTTAAAGATTTTGTTGAAATTTTAATAATTTGTTTGTAATTTGGATTATTTTAACTGTATGCTTATCCGGTAAATACCTGAACATTAAATGTAATCACAGTCAGATTGTCTTGAGTTCAGTTGACTCCTAATCCTTTTCCAAGTGCTGATTGCGTGCCAATAACATTTCCACAGCGAGCGCCCATGCCACTGAAAAAGAAGCACTGATGTCAGAGCTGAAAGTTCTCAGTTACCTGGGAAACCACATGAACATTGTGAACCTCCTGGGAGCCTGCACTGTTGGAGGTGAGGGGAGCTAGGGTGTCCTGAACGTATTCAGTATCGTTACCATTAAGGATGTGAGGTGTCCCGTGAAACAGGAGACTTTGGAGATGCTTTAGGGAGTTAAAAAGAAGAGTAATTAAATTCTGAATGTTGTTGTGTTGTTGCTGTATTATCAATGTGTTTGAGCCATGTGCATTTACTTTGTGTGTTTGCAGTGCTTTGTATCACTATTACTGATATCTTCTGATATTTTTTTACTTCCGCTGTTTAGTTGGGCTTGGCATGAATTTGCAAAGATGATTCTCATGAGTCTTGTGTATTTACTTTGTGTGTTTGTAGTACTTTATTTCACTATATTACTGATATCATGATATTTCTTTACTTAGGCTGTTTAGATTGGTTTGGCATGTATTTGCAAAGATTCTCATGAGACGTGTTTCTTTGTCTGCAGGCCCCACACTGGTGATTACAGAGTATTGCTGCTTTGGTGACCTCCTGAATTTTCTACGCAAGAAGAGAGAATCCTTCATCTGCTCCAAGATGGAAGAAAACTGCTACTACAGGAATGTCATGCAGCAGAGAGACACAGCTGGGTCAGTTTCATCTCTTGTGTATAAAGGAGGGACAGTGGATGACTGTGTTCTGCCATATATTGCATACCTCAGAGGTAAATGCCTGGGGGGAAGTGTTAGGCACTAAACACAATGAACTATCCTTCATTACAGAAGACTTCTGAAGGGTGAAAGCTGTTAGTCGTGTAGAGTGTAGAATGCAAAAGAGTAGCGAGGAAGAGAAAAGAGGCTACTAGTATTTACTATCCAGAACGTGCGTAGGAGTAGGGTGTTTGAGCGGCAGCATGCCTCTGTGTGGCTGTGCTCAGCTGAGACCAGACTGCTCCTTTCCTCTTCACAGTGACAGCAGGAATGGCTACATGACCATGAGGCCTTCTGTCGCTGGCACGCTGCCATCTAGCTCATCCTCGGAGAAGAGACGCTCACTACACAAAGGCAAGCAAGTCATTCATCAGACTTGGCAGACTTAGAATACTGTTTTTACACAAATAACTGTTTGAATAAGGATTCATTCTCAATACAGTAATAAAAATATCTTTGCTGTTTTTCTGTCAGGTGGGTCCTATATTGATGCAGATGTTGTGAGTGAAATGCTTCATGAGGATGGTCTGTATCTGGACACTGAAGACCTTCTGAGCTTCTCCTATCAAGTGGCCAAAGGAATGGACTTCCTGGCCACCAAAAACGTGAGTATCTATTTCAATAAGCAGATTTTAAATGACAAATGTACTGATTGACAGGTATTGGAAAAAATAGCTGGAGTGAAGCTGGTTCAGAAAAGCGAAGGACTTGAATGAGTTTTATTGCATCCTTTCATTCCATCATTGTTTTTTCTCAACACAAAGCATGGATCATATTTCCACGGTTAGTCAACGGATCTAAAACGCATGTTTGAGCATGCTGTTGAAACATTTATTAGTTGTGGAAGCAAGCAGATACTGTGCCCAGTCAGCCCGTGTATCAGTGTCACCGTTTGTGTAGTCCAGATTCAAGTGTGGAAATTCAGTCCCACATTGCATTGCATCAAGATCATAATGTTTCCTGCATGCTTGAGTTATGTATTATGAGATGTTTATAATAAATCAGATATAATGGATGGTGGCGTGTCTTGTTTTTCAGTGCATCCACAGAGACCTGGCAGCCAGAAATATCTTACTGACTCAAGGAAGGGTGGCAAAGATCTGTGATTTTGGCCTGGCCCGGGACATCACCACAGACTCCAACTATGTAGTCAAAGGCAATGTAAGTCTGCACCTGCCACTGGGGAATATGAGACCAGTAACACTATACATGCAGTGGTAGCCATCATGGAATTCCCCCATGATGCATCAGTCCTGCAATGATCCACCAATAGTATTTTAACACATATTGTAGCTTTTATCTGATGATGTAAAGTAGAAAAGACAGGAATATTGTATAGCACAATTTGTGTCTCTCAAAGAACCTGTTCTATTCTTTGCACCTTCTGACAGCTGGAATTATAGCAAAATCTTAATTTTCCAAAACTCTCAGGGGTCACATGGTTCATTGGTAACTTACTTTGCACATAGTAAAATAAGAGTAGTATTGGTAGCCTACAGACAGAACATATTGTGCATACAACTACCAAGTCTTCTGGTTCTAGGCATGCAAGTACTAGTATGTCTAAAAGACAAGGTATAAGTACATGATGTACATATCTGAAATTTGACAGCTGATTATATCATTGTGATCTATCACACCTAGAGGTATGTGTTTGCATTCTTTCATAAGTCTCAGGTATGGGTTTTGCAGAGGGTGTGTGGTGTATGAACTAATCATGTCTGCGGGGGAATTCTGTCTGGAACAGTCTGTTTTTCCAAGC
This sequence comes from Gephyroberyx darwinii, assembly GCA_900660455.1. Taxonomy (NCBI): domain Eukaryota; kingdom Metazoa; phylum Chordata; class Actinopteri; order Trachichthyiformes; family Trachichthyidae; genus Gephyroberyx; species Gephyroberyx darwinii. The sequence goes on along the minus strand of CABFOQ010046200.1, from coordinate 3,642 downwards.
TTTTCTTGACCTAGTGTCTACACTCAGACAGTAAAAACAAGTTTGACGCAAGCCTCAATCAAACAGATGACAGGTTTTGTGTTAAGATTGAATGCAACCTTTTGTACTGATTAAGTATGCTCCTTTCAGGCTCGTCTGCCAGTGAAATGGATGTCTCCAGAAAGTATCTTTGAGTGCGTGTATACTTTTGAGAGCGATGTGTGGTCCTATGGCATCTTGCTCTGGGAAATCTTCTCACTAGGTATGTCTCTGCATATAGGGTGTGTCTGTCTGTCTGTCTGTCTATCTGTTTCATTAATGCTTAATGTAGTTTTGACTTTGACTTATTGACTGTCTCCACTGTGGAATGCAGGAAATAGCCCATATCCTGGCATGCCTGTGGACTCCAAGTTCTACAAACTGATAAAAGAAGGATACAGAATGGATGCTCCAGAGTTTGCACCCAGTGAAATGTGAGTTTACATTTGTGTGTAAAAGAAACATACGGTAGATGAGAATGGGGATTTGGGAGTTAGGAGGTTGTGGGGTTGGAGGGTCGGAGGTGGTGAGAGTATGAAGGGATGCAATGTGGGGGATTTGAATAATAGCCTGCTCTTATCTTATTTCGTGTGGCTATTAACAAGTGTCACTTAAACTCACATAGACATTTTTAAAACTCTTAAGTGAAATACAGAATCTAAAAACTCTATAGAGAAATAGAGGCTGCATTAATAATGGACAAGAAAGAATACAATTGTGTTGTGAGAGGTGGGCTGTGATAGTGTGTGCTGTTTTACAGGTATGAGATTATGAGGTCCTGCTGGGATGCTGACCCTTTCAAGAGACCCCCCTTCAGGAAAGTTGTGGAGAGAATTGAACAACAGCTGTCAGATGCCACTAAGCACGTAGGTTATACCACTTTAGCATTATATACATTCAGTACACAGGATTTAAACTAGACGTTCCCTAAACTGTAGTATACCTTTGTCTCAGATTTTGTCCATATATCTCATGAATGGAAAACAAAAATTTGGTGTTACCGTAAGCCTAGTTGAAACTGGTTTGTACCTGCCACAGCATTCAATTAACACCTATTTAACACCAAAGAGTCCAGAACACTCAGCATTCCATTCACCGGATGAAGCTGACTGGATGTGGCAGCATTTAAGGTGTGCTGTAATTACATGAACTCACAAGGGAATAGCTGATGTGACAGGATTACTGATTTTCCTTTGACTACCCTTTCAACCCATCAAGTAACTGTCACCGTCAATAATGTCATCAACAAACAATACTTACACACACACACACACTGTGTCCTCTGATTGTGACAGAAGAACCAAGGTTCATTGACAATATTGACAAACCATCATTTTGGTCCTTGTCATTTTCTATTTTCTGATAATTTACAATTAATTAACAACTGTTTGTTACTGATTTTAGTGTGGTGTAATAATAGTAATAATAATAGTGTGAACTCAAAAGATCAAACATGGGTTGATGTGCTTTTACGATCAGCTTTACTGATGTAATTCATACGTCCAAATGCCTCTGCCTCTGTCATGAACACCTCTGACAGTTGTTCATGGCATAAGCAGAAGTGAAACAATACCAAGCACTACAAATTGTGTTTTAGAACATCTTTCTCTCTCTCTCTCTTTCTCTCTGTAGATCTATCTGAACTTCAGCTCCAAGATTCCTGTGACGCCAGGATCTAGGGAGGACCAGAGTACTCAGAATGCAGCATATCACCAACTCAACACGGTTGGCAGTAATAATACCCAGCCCTTACTGGCCCATGACGAGGTCTTCCTGGAGGGGATGACCCTCAGAGCCCAGCGGGTGTAAGGATCCACCCAATCTAGCTGGCTGCCCTTTAAAGTGCCTGTAAAGTTTCGCCACAAACCACCCAACCACTACACTACCCCACCGCCCCAGTACAAATGGCATTTGTTGCTATTGGTAAATACCATCTATTACCATGATCATAAAGAAGGACTGCTCGTGATCACTATTGCTGCCTACTGATTACATGGAGGACAATTGGACAAATGCTGACCTTCTCATGGGAAAAAAACGGCACTGGGGTGTGGAGGGACATCAACCTTTACTCTCAAACTGTCATACAGTCATATAAACTCTCTGATGTTAAAATACACAAGTTTGGTGTTTTCAGTTACATTTTTCCTATACATTTCATAAACTTTGTTTTCTTGTTTTTGGAACTCACTGTATTACTGAAACATTTCTTTCTATCTATTGGAGTTTTTTTCTTTTTACATTTTGTGTTTGCTGTTTTTTGTTGTATTTCTCTCATGAAAAGTTATGTAGCATTTTTCATGGTTGGAGGACTGCTGTTGTGATTCTTGGAGGAAAAGCACTTGAGGCACTTGAAGTTCACATCCATCCATACACCACATGACACAGCTTTCATTTCTTTTCTTTTTTTACACTGTTTTATTGTCAGTATTATTTCTACATGCACAGCTCTACATTTGTATGAAGGAGATACTTTTGGGGGCCAATTTCAATTGAAATACTGGTGAATAAGCTAGACAACATGTTAGAGATGCTTAGTGTATGCTTAGTGGTCCAAGCTCAGTAGGAGATTTGCAGTCATTCCTGCTCATTTTATCACTTTACTAAATCTGGTTGTATCTATCACTACAATGGCTCAGCCCATGATTACTTTACACACATGTTGTTTTTAGAAGCTTATCACAATGTCTCAAATTGATAAGGTATAGATATGGTACTTTAGCTTTACATGTATGTGCTTGTTCACTGTATATGTGTATATATCTTTAGGTAATGATAGTGATCGTTGCAATGAAATGACGAGATAGAAGGCATCAGAGTTATACATTTGACAAAGAATACATTATGTTAAACCTATAACTCTGAGCAGCATCAGCTTCCGTCTTAGATTTGCTATAAAAGCAGGCAATGCAGGTATGTAGTTTCACATCTTGACAGCTGGACTGCTGGAGAGTTCCCTTGTAAATTTGTAAATAACTGATTCTATGCTTTCTGTCCTGCTACACTCAGAGTGTGATCTTTGTTTACAGTCATGAGACAGGTACTGCCATTTCTGAGATATGTTTTATTGACTTTTCACCTTCCCTCCCTTCATCAGGGACCAGTAAATGGGAACCATATTGTTTTGGTTGACAGGCAGTTAATGCTCTTTGCAAATTGCTACCACAGTAGTCCTCTGTTGTATAGGACTTTATCATGGATAAAATCAGTGCGGTGTTCGATGCTCATTTGAAACACCATTGGGTTGACTGCAGTATTCAGCTGAGATGACTAGCAAGAGGAAAATTGAGGGTATTAAAGGCTCTTTATTCGGGTGTCTACACTAGGTTTGGTTATAAAGTGTCTGAGTACCCTGTAGGTCATCTCATTGTGCTTCGGCCAGTAGCTGGTTTCCCAGCAGTCCTTTGTATCCAGCTGTTTCCTCCATCAGAAGTGGGACTTCCAGCTCCTCTCAGCCAGTAGTTTCTATCAGTCTGGACCATTATGATTTCCCTCTTCCCACAGTGGGATGTTGTTGTGAAGAGCACCAGGAAAGTGTCCTGTTTGTGTGTGTGTGTGTGTGTGTGTGTGTGTGTGTGTGTGTGTGTGTGTGTGTGTGTGTGTGTGTGTGTGTGTGTGTGAGAG
>CABFOQ010046199.1:0-12203 GCA_900660455.1 Gephyroberyx darwinii | reverse complement strand
TGACGTTGAGAGAGAGGTTGTTGTCCTGGCACCACACTGCCAGGGCTCTGACCTCTTCTCTGTAGGCCGTCTCATCGCCGTCTGTGATGAGGCCCAGGATGGTGGTGTCGTCAGCAAACTTGATGATGGTGTTGGAGCTGGAAGCACGGTGTCAGAAGGGGGCTGAGGACGCAACCCTGAGGGGCGCCAGTGTTCAGAATGAGGGTGGAGGAAGTGAGGTTGCCCACTCTCACCACCTGGGGTCTGCCCATCAGAAAGTCCAGGATGGTAAATGGTAAATGGACTGCATTTATATAGCGCTTTTCTCCAAAGCGCTTTACAACATATGCCTCTCATTCACCCATTCACACACCGATGGCAGTGAGCTACCATGCAAGGTGCTCGCCTGACCATCGGGAGCAATTCGGGGTTCAGTGTCTTGCCCAAGGACGCTTCGACATGCAGACAGGAGGAGCCGGGGATCGAACCGCCAACCTTGTGATCAGAGGACAACCCGCTCTACCTCCTGAGCCACAGCCGCCCCGCAGGACCCAGTTGCAGAGGGAGGGGCTCAGTCCTAGGTCCTTGAGTTGAAGATGAGCTTCCCAGGAACAATAGTGTTGAACGCTGAGCTGTAATCAACAAACAGCATCCTGACATATGTGTTCCTCTTGTCCAGGTGGGAGAGGGCGGTGTGAAGTGCCATGGAGATGGCATCATCAGTGGGAAATAGTGGGAATAACAGTAGTGTGCTTGCTTGCTAAGCTAGCCCACTAATAATAATAATAATAAAGAAATAGTGGGAATAACAGTAGTGTGCTAGCTTGCTAAACTAGCCCACTAATAATATAATCCAGTGGGATTCGGCGATCTGAAGTTTTGGATGGAGCAAAACGCCGGGCGGAAAAAAGAAAACAGGAAACAGTCAGTTCTCAGACAGGAAGGATCGTAGGTAGACTCTTCCCTTCTCCAAGATACTCCTGTATAATATACTGGAGAAGAAGGTCACCTCTAATTAGGGGAATGAGGCGCCCCTGTGCTGCATTGCCAGGTGCCAAACATGTCTCTTGAGCCTCTTTCAGATATACACTTTGGATATTTTCCAGATAATCAGGTCCGCACTATAACCGGAGTTGCCCTTCCACACATATAGCACACCACCGGAAAATGTCCGTTTCGGATGCGTTCACAATAACAGAAAATACTCTGGTTATTTTAGGTAAGGGGTGGGGCCTGGGTAGAACGTGCGGGAGACAGGATATGACGCAAAAAGTACGCTGCGGAAATCGAAGTGTTTTGTTTACAGCACGAAGACAACGGACAAAGTGACCGACTCGCTCTCAGTGGCCGTTTTTACGTTGATGTCAATACTAAATGTCAACGAAACGGTGGAAAGCGATATACATTTCATTATCCCAGTTTCGCGCCAGTCGCATGATAAATACGTCATCAACACGCCCACTCGCTCGTAGAGAATTTTCTGCTCCATTCACACTTGGGCTCACTCGGCAATAAAATGGATTTTAGACTAGGGTGCTAGGTGGGTAAAGTCTGTTTAATTTCCAGACCAACTGATTCGGACATTTGCGTTCACACATACAACTCCTCAGAGTAATGTCTAGATAAGTTCAGGGTTGTACTGCATGTGTGAAAGCAGCTTTAGAAAGTATTGGCCTTCAACAATCTTCCACAGTGGCTGCCGGCCCCTTTATGGCCTCTGTCCATTGTGTTGGACATGCTGTAACCCCTCAGTGGAGTACCATTATTATTGTATTGTATTGGGGCACCACAGTGTATTAAGGGCATTATTAAGGAATTTTGTAGTGAAATGTGTTAGAAAACTGGGTGTTAATCCAGGTCATGGGTCCTCCAGCAGGACAATGAACCAAAACACACATCCAAAAGCACCCAGGAATGACATTGGACTGTTCTGGAGTGGCCAGTAATTAGTCCTGATCTTAATGCCACTGAGAACACATGGCAAGACCTGAAATGTGCAGTTGGTCAAAGGAATCCTTCAAACATTGAAGCACTGCAACGGGTTTCAGTTGAAGAGTGGGAGAAATGTGCAGGAAACACTGTGCAACTACATATAAGAAAAGGATGACAATAATGACAATATGACAATAATCAGCTCCATAGACACTTATCAATTTTGAAGGCATAAAATATTTCTTTTTATATTTGTATTCTTACTGTTTGTTTGATCAAGTGCTGTTAAATGAAACAGATGAACATGTGAAGACGGAAACCTGTTTCAATTTCCAATTCTTTCAGAAGATATTATACATTATCTGCATAAAATGCAAGAGTGCCAATAACCTAGGACAGAACTGTAGGATTTTGAGGAGTTTGACATTTTCTCAAATGTCAACAGAACTGAGTTCTGTTTAAAGCTGTTTTTCAAAAGATCTCCTAGCGGGAGAGCATGCCCCAGAAACCCCCCTAATAGGTAATGCATATTTTAATTTGATGAACACCTAGTTTGGTTCATTTAGCCAGGTGAGAGCAACGGCATTTGAACTTGCAACCCACGTTGCAGTTACCATTACATTACAGTCATTTAGCAGACGCTTTTATCCAAAGCGACTTACAAGGGTGATAGTTAACACTATGTGGGGTTGAGCCCACAACCCTGAGACTGAGAGACTCATGCTCTACTGACTGAGCTGTCCAGGCTAGACCAGCTAACATTGCCTAGTTAAAGTTATAGGGACTGGAATCAGATTTGTTTTGAGTTGTCAGTTCTAATCTATATGACTATTCCTATCCCTACAGGTATTCCTAATGTTCTGGACAACTGTCCCAAAGTCCCCAACCCCATGCAGACGGACCAGGATGAGGATGGAGTTGGGGACGTCTGTGATAGCTGCCCTGATGTCACTGACCCCATGCAGGTCAGACTGGTAACAGACCAGTATCTTAGTGAAATCATTTACACAATTTGTTTCGTTGACCCAACAAAGTTTATTTTTTAGTTATTTTCTTTTTTAAACTGGCAGGACAATAAAGAACACATTCAAAGAGGGCAGAATGAAAAAAGCTTCTAGAGGGGCAGGGGTTGCAATCAAAATTAAACACAGTAAAGACAAGGACGCAGCATAGATAAATCTAGATGTTTCTTTTATGGTCCTTCAAGATGTAAAAGGTCACTGTTAAAACAATGGTTAGGCCTATTAGATTACTATGCTATAACTGTCTACTGTGCAGTGGTTTAACTCATGGGGGTTTAGCCACTTTTGCTGTTAATCACAGTTGTAAAGTGTTGGTTATAGTCTTGAGATATGTCATGTATAATATTTGTTTAATTTCTTTACCCACTTTTGATTTATCTATGCAGTCTGATATGGACAACGATTTGGTTGGCGACGTGTGTGACACCAACAAGGATATGTGAGTAATGGACATGGTTTCGATAATTCTCATTTCAGGCCAAAAAACATCATTTACCCCATAATGTGCGAGGTGTGACTTGTATCAGTACAGAAATATGGCTTATATGGCTGAAGAAATAAGAAGAAAGAAGAAATATTAAGATATATATATATATACTGTATATATAAGAAATAAGAAAGAAATAACAAATAAGCCATAAGAAATATTGCTAATAAGGCTGAAACTGTATCCTGTTTCTTCCTCTTCATATACCTTCATTAATTAAATGGCTTTAACAAGCAAAATCAATACAGTTTCCATAGTAGCTGTACACAATCATAATATTTTAGCATTTTAAATTAGATTTGCTTAGATGTTATGGGGCACCAGTTGTCTAGAGACTAGAGAAGTAGATGTTGGATGGAGCTGCTCAGTGGCCACCAGTAGAAGACTGGTCGTACTAGTCAGTTGCCAGTGTGAATGTGTTTAACTGTATGAAGGTGAAGCAGACTGTTGCTGGAAACATGCATGGGGCTTTCCTTGAATAAATAAAGAGATGTTTGTTCTAAGTGAATATTAAAGCACCGTGTCTATTTCAGGGATGGGGACGGCCACCAGGACAGCAGGGACAACTGTCCTAATGTCCCCAACAGCTCTCAATTGGACTCGGACAACGACGGGGTCGGAGATGACTGCGACGATGACGATGACAACGATGGGATCCCTGATATGGGACCTCTTGGACCTGATAACTGTCGACTTGTGGCTAACCCCAGCCAGACAGACACTGATGGTATATATGCCAAAATATTGTTTCAACTGAAGCACTTTAAAGTAGAAAATTGAAAATCACCACACAATAACCGAACACATTATTCCTTACTGGTTATTTTCTATGTTGAAAGTTCTACTGCATGTGTTGTAACATTCAGATTGTTGTTTCTGTCTCTAACTGAACCTACCAGGAAACGGTGTTGGTGACATGTGTGAGAAAGATTTTGATGGTGACTCAGTGATCGACTCAATAGATGCCTGTCCAGAGAGTTCAGACGTCACCATGACCGACTTCCGGTCTTTTCAGACGGTCATCTTGGATCCAGAGGGAGATGCTCAAATCGACCCCAACTGGATAGTCCTCAATAAGGTGGCCATTTGGAAAATATCTGTTCTTAACCATGTTGGAGTTGGTTTCCTCAGATTATTGATTAGATTAGATTAGAAGCCCTGTGATGGACTGGTAACCCGTCCCGGGATATCATCATAATCAAATTAACATAATATTATTTTTTCAGGGCATGGAGATCGTCCAAACCATGAACAGTGACCCGGGTTTAGCTATAGGTAAGTCTGTAAAGCAGAACCTACATAACCTAGAGCAATTCCTTCCTTCCCTCCTAGCTCCTCTTTTATCCCTACCTTCCTTTTTTTGTTTTTCAGTCTACTCCACCTATATTTACATAGGTCCTTCTTACTTACTATCAGTTTAAATTTTCTTTCTGGCTGTCAGGGTACACTGCCTTTAACGGAGTGGACTTTGAAGGGACGTTCCACATTAACACAGCCACTGACGATGACTACGTGGGCTTCATCTTTGGCTACCAGGACTCATCCAGGTTCTACGTGGTGATGTGGAAACAGACTGAACAGACCTACTGGCAGTCACTTCCTTTCAGAGCCATGGCTCAGCCAGGCCTGCAGCTCAAGGTGACGATAAAGAGCTTCAGGGCTAATTGATCAATTTATTGCAGTTTTTTCCATGTGCCATCGACGTCCAAGAGTCCACAGATTTTTTCCCAGCTGATTACCGTAATTAATTTGTATACTGATTGGTAGTCAGGTCTGTTAATTAGAGAAATAACTTGCTGTATTTTTTGGTTGGAATGAAAACCTGCATACACATGGCTGAGGATGGCACATGGAGTGAGACTTCAGATTTATTAACATAGTTTCAAGAGCAGACCTTTGAGTATTCAAATGACTATCCTTAGCACCACACATCCACTAAGACTAACCACCTATTGGCCTATTTGATACCTATTTGATACCATACAATAGTGATTCAACCTGTATACAGTTCATGAAAGCTTTTACATTTTCTGTTCTAAACACCCAGCTATCGCTATTGTTTATTAGCCGCAGTCTACATTCAGTTGCAAGTTGCAAGTTACCACCTTTTGAAATACAACTAACAATGTCTGTCTTTACTATTATGTCTTTACTATTATGTACTTTTCCCCATGTGCCCAATTAAAATAATAGTTTTTGAAAATAGACTGAAATATGAATGAAATCTGAACTGCCCTTGTTTGCCTGGAAAGATGGATAGGGCAAGGTCACAATGTCGTTCTGCAAAGTTGCTTTTAAAGTTCAGAGAGGCAGCTTGTTTGCTCGTTGGCAACCCCAAATGGCAGCAAGAGGTAACTGTCTGAATTTTGAGGACTTAATTACCCATAACTCCTGTGCAGTGACATCAGTAAACTACTCTCTTCTTCTGTATGGTGGGGGTGGAGGTGGTAAAGAGGTTCAGCCATAAGTCGGTTGGTGAGTCCAGCATTCTCTGGACAGAACGTTAAATCATTGCTTGCTTGCTTTGATTCGTCAATTCCTGTGTGGAGAAGATTTCCCACCAGTGACCATATCGACACCAGAATTTAATTTGGGCAAATAGGATGAATCTGTGGTAGTGAGGATGGGACACTCTCTCTGTTGCAGCCCCACTTCCTGATTTAGGCTGATAAGATGGCTGGAGTTTTACAGTAGAATCTTTCTTAGTGCAGCATGAAAACAAATCAGAGAACAACTACAAGTTTAACTTTGACTTAACCATCTTTACCTCTACAGGCTGTGAAGTCACGCACAGGTCCCGGTGAATTTCTGCGTAATGCCCTGTGGCACACCGGTGACACCCCGGGTGAGGTCACCCTGCTGTGGAAGGACCCACGCAACGTGGGCTGGAGGGACCGGACATCCTACCGATGGCATCTCAACCACCGCCCTCATGTGGGATACATCAGGTAAGACCCTCATCCACTCTTATTAACACAGACACAATTTAATAAGTTGTACAGTACAGTACAGTCAGTATAGCTGTCGCACAAGCCCGTGCCAAGCTGTAGCTGTGACCTATGCAGAGCAACCTATGCAAAGTGTGAGATTGAAATGCAAGCTGAGGCAACATGCATAGAGGCTACATTAAATGCGCTCAAAGAAGAGTGTGAGGCCCAGGATGCCTCAACAGAAGCTTAGGTTTTTGAGGCAGTGGCAGATTTAAACAATTGTGAACCTGTGAGTAATGTCAACCACACTCACCACCACAGCAGTCAATGCACCATACTGGTGAATATATCCAAACACATTTTGGTTCCCAACAAAATGGTGCTTCAGCTCAACATGGTGAAGAAACAGAGGCTTTCTGAAAGACCATTCCATATGTTTCAAATGTTGTGCTTCAACAACACATAAGGCAAAGGAGTGTAAAGCTGTAATACACTGTTCAGTGTGTGACAGTATTTGGCACATTTCAGCACTCCATGCTGGTCCAGCACCTTGTGTTACTACCAGTTCCAATGCGCCCACAGCTGACCGCCAGCTCTCGCTCTCTTCATGGTTAACTGGCCCAGCCTGATGCACAGTCAGCATGAAGCCTTCAACCTAGTCAAACCTGGATTGGATGTGGAGTTACGTCCACATGTAACAACCAGCACTATGCATTTGACACAACACCAGTGGTAGTGCATGCTTCAAGCTTCAAGTTGGAGGACATCTAAAGAAGGCGCAACTTAATCAAAGAAACTCACCCGATCGTTGTTCCTGGCAAACATCATGTCACTTCCCTGCTCAGTAGACACTACCATGAGCAAGTTTGCTATGAAGTTTGAACTATGAACTGTAAAGGAAAAGATTAATAGTGTTAGTGTTATGAAGCATGCTCTTTCATTTCATTAGAGTTGTTTGTCATGGTAGGCATGTCATGTCTCTACAGTGAAATTTTCTTTTCAGTGAAGTTTTCTTTTCCTTAGCTTTTTTGCAGTTTCACACTGCTTCCAATAAAGATGCCTAAAGTCAGCTCTTGGGTATCCTTTGGGAGAGAATTTAGCTCACACTGCTATGATATATAACTATGCACACATGCATAACCAGAGCCGAAGACCAGGTGTTTAGAGCAGCAAATTAAAAATCTGTCATGAACTGGCTATAGATTGAACCACTATTGTGTTATACCGATCTGTGATAGAGAGTAGATCAAAATGTCACAGATTATAACTTTTAAGGTAGCCAATGTAGGGCCAATGTAGTCAATAGATTGCCAGCCAGACCAATGCTGGCCCAGAAATGACTGGCTACTAGGGGTGTCTTTACATCATCAGCATTATTTTTATAGGACATTCCAAATAGGACAGTGCTCTTCCTTGTCGCAAGGTTAACTAAATGAACTGTGTCATTGTTGGCAGGGTGAGGCTGTATGAAGGCATGACACTGGTGGCAGATTCGGGTGTGGTGATCGACTCCTCTATGAAGGGTGGAAGATTGGGTGTTTTCTGTTTCTCCCAAGAGCAAATCATCTGGTCCAACCTGGGCTACCGCTGCAATGGTAGGCCATCCATCCTTTTAGACATATTATCATATATGATATATCCTATATCATATATTATATATGCAGCCACTTTTATCTTTTTAATGTATTATATATTAATATATATTAATCTCTAAATGTAATAAAATCAAGCTCACAAACACCAACGTCCTGTATCAATGATGAGTGTCAGCACTTTTCTCACACATCTTGAGTTAATATCCAAGTGATACAAAATAAAAACTGACATAATAATCAGAAGTTACTGCATGGCCAGTAGCCATGTGAATTTATTTAGTGTTGTATTCACGTTCTCATTTGCAATAAATTACAAAAAAAAAATGGGCTTATAGGGTATGTGGGCTTTCCTCAACATTGCTGGAATTTCCAGTAAAACTCTTTGATGGAAAATGAATGTATGTTTATGGACAAACATATCCATGGCTGCTAATGTGGATTAAATATTAATGCTTAATTCTATAATCTCTGTTTTTCTCCAGATACTATACCAGAAGATTTTGAGTTTTATCGCAAGACAATCCACATCAGGGTGTGAGTCTGTACAGCCTCTTACACACAACACTGCATCACCTGTGACTTTACTGGATCTTGTGTGCATTTTTTTGTGTGTATGTGTTTGTGTGAGTGTGAGTGTATGAGTCAGTGAGTTGGTGTATGCAAATTTAGCGAGGACATGGAATCAAAGTGATACCTTAATTCCGTGATTTTTTTTTTTTTTTTTACTTTTTAGCTTTTTGGTAATGTTAACTAGTGTTTGTAAAGTGTGTGTGCATGCATGAGAATATGTACGTGTGTGTGTGTGTGTGTGTGTGTGTGTGTGTGTGTGTGTGTATGTGTGTGTTTAAAATGTCCACTCATACAGAATTGAGGCAGTGTCAGAAATGAGTTTGACAATAACCTGTTATTGACACTGATTCAAAGAAGTCATTACAGGTCACAATTTGTGATCTTTTGTGAAGAATTAGATTATATTTTAACTTCCATTTCACTGTAATAAATACATAATAATAAACAATTTAATCCAGTCTCTGGTATATTTTTGCAGTGATTTTTGTGTTTTCTGTAGTGATGTAACTTAATTCTTAAACCCCCAGGTAGACATTTTGGAGGTACTGGCTCAAAATGAACAAACTGAAATGAATGAACTGCCCGGCAGTACTCTACACTGTTTTGCCCTGTTGATGGATTGCCTTAGGGCACAACAAGAAGAGGGCGCTGTTCTTCCAGTGCAAACGGAGCTAAAGCTTTCAGAGTGTCTGGCAATGGCAGATGGTGGAACGGGTGAAAGACTGATGGGAAAAATCACTTCCAACATATTTATCAGAATCAGACTCAAATTTATCCTTGTCAGAAAAGCCAAAGACAGTGAGGGGAATGGGGGACAGGACGAAACGGGTTTATGGGTAATGTGGCCTTTTAAGAAACACTAGCACTAACAGTGCTACTGGTGTGAAATAGGGGTTACCAATGGTCCACCATGGTCTCATTTGTTTATGGTAATTATACCCAGGTAGCACAGCTAATTTGACAATTTAAATATATATTGATCTTTAAAAATGCTATATTCCACCCAGCTAAAACCCGTTGAAAAGACAGATGTCAAAAACGGTTGAAAGGTGAAAGACGTTTTGCTTCAGCTCGTTGAAAAGACGTGGTTGTGTATGTGTGTGTGCGTGTGTGTGTCTCATGAAGCATGGGAAAATCTTGTACATTTTTATTGATACATTTTATATTAAAGAACAGTAATGTCACAAGTTATTTGTATGGCATATTTTAAACATTTATATTTATATAAATATATTTAAGTTTTTGAACAGCAGTGATTATGTTCAAAAATGTTCAGAAAGACTAATTGGGTGTAGTGTACACAATACAACACACGTTTTTATAGAGATATAATTCCCCACTTGCTGCAATCTGATCTTATTTTCATGGCTGTATTGACGCTATATGTGGTCCGAAACAGAGGTCCATCTTGGGCTAAATTTGGACCAAATCAGACGGACTAAACACAGCCCAATTTTCAATGACTATTTCTGGGCTAAATAAAGGCCATGACAGGCCGACCAGATTTAGCCCAAAAAAAAAAACAACGTCCAAAAGACGTCTGGTGCTTGGTGGGATGTAGCAACTCTTGGACTTTTTCAAAACAAACCACTAAAGGTGATTAGATGGTTCATCACTGGAGTAGGTAATACTACAGCTTTTTTTTTTGGCAATGACGTACTCCAAACACAGGAGTAACTCATTCACATTAGTCTATAGTGGCAAAAAAAACAATAAGGTTGGTAGGCTGAGATTGGTTTGTTCATTCAACATATTTTGATCAATTCTACCTCTAGATGGAGCTGCAGCTGCAGGAAATACATGTGGTTAAAGGTTGAATGGGTGACAATCCCCTAGATGGCGCCATGTGATTTCTGAAAGAAATTGGGTGAAAGTTCAGGTTAGGGAACATAGTGAACTCTTAATTCTTAGAAATGGCCCCACCTCCAAAATTCCTCCAAAGTGCTTTTTGTCAAAATATCTGACCAATAACAAATGGCCTCTTTATTATATTTCATCATAAACATTTTTCTTTTGTTTAGGTGTAGGTGTTCTTGTGTACCAGGGAAATACAGAGCTATCCCTTTAAAAAGTGTTATTGCGCATAAAACTAGTCTATTTGGAATTTCATACTGTATTCAAGCTATTAGAAATAAAATATTAGAAATAAAACATCCCAAAATATCCCAGAAATGGTCACAGTGGTGCTTCACTTCTGGCTCAACTCTGGGCTTCATGCCACCTGCCACTATTTTGGCATTCTTTTTGCATGCTTATATTATAGTTTTGTTTCCCCCTGCTGAATCCTGTTACTGCTACAACAACCTAATTTCCCACTGGGAATATTTCTCTTTATTGTAGGATGCATCATGGAGGGCTATAGTTACACTTGGTTCTAAAAAGGGGATTTTATGAGATCACATCGCTGTATGTCCCAGGGCTGGATTTATTTAAATCTTTGTCTGCATCACTTTTTCCTCCTCTCCCTCTCCTTCTCTTGACATTGTTTATGTACTCATTGTGGCTGGATTGCATCCAGAGTACATAGAATTCAGATCACAATGTGAGCCTGACCACTCCCTTAGCTTGTTTTGAGGATTCAATAGCAATACAAGCAAACTCTGATTACTTTGCATCCAGACCTGTGTTTGAATACATCCTAGTGGAATCAGATGTATGGAAGCCCATGAAGGACTTAATTCAAATGATAATGTAAACTTGAAGAAGAAAATGCACTTCCACAATAGCAGTATCATTTTCCACATATGTATGTGTTATTTGAGTCAATATTAAAATGAAAATGCAATAATCCAATTTGCATTTTCATTTTCACATACTCCTATAGGCATTCTAGGACCATATTAAAATGAAAATGGAAAGGCTGTTTGACATTTCATTTTCAAAGACTTAACCTGCTCTACTGTGGACAATATCCAAATGCAATACGCGAAACAGCGCCCCCAGTCTATTGCATTTACAGTTTCATATAATCACGCTCTTTTGGGGACAAAATGAAAACGAAAATGCAATTTTCTAACAATTGGAAAATGAAAATGAAAACAGCATTTGACATTTCATTTCATTAACCTGCTCTACTATGCTGTACTGTGGGCAATATTCAAATGCGATGAGCGAAACACCGCCCCTATGCCTATGCCTACCGGGCAGAACGCGGACGGCGTTTTTAACGTTATGTTATTTCGGGTTCAGGGTTACTGGAGATCGAAATTGGCGAGAGTTGTCATAATTGTTGGTTGTAAAAATTGAATGAAATTAAAAGTTTAAATGAGAGAGAATAGCCAGAGCATTTACAATAGGTGTAAAGTTACTTGCATCTGGAGAAGTGGTGCCTGCTCTCTCTGGCACGGGTGTGGATGGCACATTTTACACAGCTACCTGCTGTCCCACTATTGACAACCCTATTATTCCTTATTGATTTTACGACTTGTTTTTTAAACTTTGCTGTGCTTCCATGAACGTATATGATCTATACTACATACTACTATACTATAAAGAGCCATCTAACGTGATCCCATTGACGGGGAACTAATTCAACGTAGCCCTGGACCCGAAATAACATAACGTTAAAAACGGTGGTATTGAAACAGCGAGTTACTCCTGTGTATTGTGCTCCTCTTAGGAAATACTTCCACGGGACTCCGGTGTAAAGAGATGAACAAAAGTGTTTATTTTAAATTCCACAGTTGAC
>CABFOQ010046197.1:0-12423 GCA_900660455.1 Gephyroberyx darwinii | reverse complement strand
TGGATCACAGGATTCAACAGCCACTTTTACTACTTTACCAGACAAACTGCCTTTTCTACTTGTTCAGCAGAGGAGACTTCAAGCACCTGACCAGTACCAGAATGGCAGTAGCAGTAGTAGTCGTAGTAGTAGTAGTACCAGAACAACAGTAGCAGCAGCAGCAGCAGTAGTAGTAGTAGTAGTAGTAGTAGTACCAGAACAACAGTAGCAGCAGCAGCAGCAGCAGTAGTAGTAGTAGTAGTAGTAGTAGTAGTACCAGAACAACAGTAGCAGCAGCAGCAGCAGCAGCAGCAGTAGTAGTAGTAGTAGTAGTAGTACCAGAACAGCAGTAGCAGCAGCAGTATTATGTTATGTGAATACCCCTGTATTCACATAACAACAGGGTGGTGTAGTGAGTAGAGAGACTGTCCACTCTGCTGAAGTGCCCTTGAGCAAGACACTGAATGCCTCCCAGCAGGGGTGCTGCTTTGTAGCTTCACCCTGACCTCTGACCTCCTTGTGGAGGAGGGCATTTACTACTATGAGCATTAGTAATAGTAGTAATGGTGGTAACCAGTAACAGTAGTGTAGTATATTCTGGGATTTGGAACGGGCCATGTCCTTAAAAGGCCTGTAGAGGGAGACAGTGTTTATGAATGAAATCTTCCTTACTGATAAAACTCATCCAGACCTGCTGAAGTGTATTCCTTTATATTACTTCTTCGACAGGCTTTTATGCAGTTATTTTTGTTTATTTATTCTGTATTTGGCTCTTTTATTTCTTTTAACACTCTTTTAAATTGATATCTGACTTTTTATAGCAGGAAAAGCACATTGTTCATACAAGGAGTTATGCCTGCCAATGCTAAACTTAATCTTAGAAATCTTAAATTCTTCAATACTTCTTAATCTGATTGTTAGCCCAGAGTTTTATTGTTGCAGCGCAGGAACAAAAGGACTTTTGAACGTAGGATTACAAGCCATAAGTCTGCAAAATGTCCAGACAAAAAACAATCCAGTTCTCATCTTGTTTCATCAGTCTGACGAGGGCTGCCTCAAGAAATGACAAGTTTCATTCCAAAATGAGAATCTACCATTTGAAAAAAGTAACACCTACTCTTAGAAAATGGTACCAACAAAATCTAAATGAATTATAGTATGGTAAATAGGTAAATCAACTCCCTGGTTGGCAAAATGCCAGAACATTTACAGACTGGATCCTCTGTATTTTAGTAGTATTTGAAGTAATGACTTTTTCCAAAATGGATATATAGTATTTTGGAGCTGAATTTCCTGTATTCATGTATAACCGTGTCCCTGAAGATCATACTTAATGCCCATTAGTTTTATTTCTCAAGCTTTAATAATGTAAGGAACATAATTCAAATAGTTGTGACAGCAGGCTAATGGTCAGAGAAGCAGGCTTGTCTCCAATTTGAATCTCCACATTGACTGAGCAAATCTGGGTGGAGAAAATGAGTGAATAACGCTCCCCTCCCTCACTTTTTGCTGCCAAAGTGCCATTGAGCAAGGGCCCCAATGACTCCAGTGCAGCTGCTCAGTGGCCAGCAGTAGAAGACTGGTTGTACTGGGAAGCTCCGGGGTGTGAATCTGTAAAACTGTGTGGTTCCTGTGTAGCTCCTTTTCTCATGCATAAATTCAAGACAAAAAATGCTAAGCTGCTGATAAGAAACATTTTATTTTTTAAAATACAGACAAAATAGACAAATATTATAAAAGACATCTGAAACACAGCAAGGCCTGCCACAGGAATAAACTATTTACGTCAAAATGTATCAAGAAGTGCGGCCGCAGCCCCACTCCTTAAAAACGGGCACTTGACTTTCAAGAACACTTCTACACCATGTACTCCCCAGTAATCACACGAGTGGTACGTACCATTACGAGGAAAAGGTTGCGAACCCTTCTGAATCACCTGCACACCTTCATCTATGTCGCAACAATAGATCAACGCATTGTGATGTCACAAACGAGGCTACATCTGAGCTGGTCTGGGAGCGCTTGGGGGAAAAGGAGGTCTGGGCTGCTCTGCTTGCCCTGTTGGCACCGCAAACTTGACGTGGATAAGAAAAGAAAATCATTGTTTATCTATTTTTATAACTTAGATGAAGATCAGACCGTATTTTAGGAGGCAATTCATAAGGGTTCAAACTTTTTCTCGCATCTCTGAAATTAAATGGACAAAATGTAAATGATAATAAACATGTACTGTACGATTTGTCCAACAGTTCGTATTCTCTCATGTCCTAACAAGTCATAAATGCTAGTGTGTGTGTATAAACAGTAAAGAAAATCAGTAATCATTTCATTCTACAGCTTAATGCTTACGTGCCCCACTAAGGAAATCACTTACACTAAGCTGTGCTGTACCTCCACACCATTTGCACTGAACTGATTATGGTCTGTAGAAAAAAGAATAAACTTGCAGCATTTACAGAGTTGAGGCCCATCACAGAATATTTGATAAGTTGTTGCCAATGATTACGAGGGACACGCCACTATGTTGGAGGAGTACGAACAAGAAAAGACTCCCCAACACCTCTTTGACAAACAAATGGTGTCATTTCTGCGTGGCCGTGGTAGGATGTGTAATTTCTACTATAAAAAGATGTGAAAAGATGTGAAAAGACCAGGGAGGAGGAGGCGAGAACGTTAGTCTTTCCTTTTGTTGTCACTCTTCCAACATGGTGGCGTCTCCTTCGTAACCATTCCAGTTTGTGACAAACCTCTACTGGCTCTCAGCCCTGGCTCATTCTGTTCATTTCAGAGCTGTGAGACCATAACGTGAACAACATGAACAATATGAGCGATGAACACACTGAATACAAAAAAAGACTGTGTATGCTCGAACGCTCGACAGCCCAACTGGCCGTGGACATCGAGAGCTTTTAGAGCAGCAGGACTGAAGCAAAGAAAGTGGAAAGGTTTTCTGAGCCAGATCTTTCACGTCTAAAACACTGTATGTACGTTTAAAGCAGCAAGGGAACTGACCGCAAGATCATTACAAGTACAGTCCTGTGGGTGTGATTATATCAGTTCTAACCATTTCTACAACATGCGGCTATGGTGCCAAAATTCACTGCTAATATTACCTAGGTGTAAAGGCCACTATTTAGTACTAGTACAAGCTACAAATTTAAGCAAAAGGGTTCCTCTTTTTGTATTGTGACTTTCAAATCCCTCCAAACTGAATTGAAATACGAAGTCCT
This sequence comes from Gephyroberyx darwinii, assembly GCA_900660455.1. NCBI lineage: Eukaryota > Metazoa > Chordata > Actinopteri > Trachichthyiformes > Trachichthyidae > Gephyroberyx > Gephyroberyx darwinii. Next base: position 9,214 of record CABFOQ010046197.1, on the reverse strand, counting down.
TAACGTGGCTTGAAGGAGGAACCAAAGATTGCTACCATTTCAAGAAAATTCACTGCTACCAACACTGGATTGGCTGTTTCTGTGGCAGTTTTCAATCACTAAAAATACATCTTGCATGTGTTATCGTACCCTGAAATGTGCAGCTTTAATAACAGACCTGCTTTGGCAATAAATAATCATTTAAAGAACAAAAACAATCCTTAAGACTGTATATTGGTATATTAGAAAATAATTGTGATAATGGGAAATGTAACAGGGCAAGGAAGCTGAATTTATTTGAAACTTTGCCATAAAAACCGCTTATATCCAGTCTATAGATAAATTAAGAACATTAATTCATTAATTTTTCTTTGTTATTATGTGAAGTGAATTCTATCTGGCCCCCAACACTGAATGATATGCATTAAAAGGTTTTAAAAAGCCTCAAAACAGAATTTGCCTGTGAGATTCCTAAGACTTTGAAACACTGTTTTCCACTGAAATAAAAATCTGTTGAGATACCCTTCAGTACAAGTTTGCATAAAAATCATAAAACAAATAAATTATAAAAAATATACTGTTCTACTGAAAATCTTTCAAAGATCAACACTGTGCACAACAACAGAATCAATACAGCTGTTGTCAATTTTGCAAAAGGTATTGCTTCACAGTACGTGGACATCTCCGATTGGTCCTGGCAGACAAAATTTACTTCTAAAGCAAAAGCCAAAGAAACGTTGTTGTATATAGTAAAAAACAAATACTGATATCTGACCTCAGTGACAGCTCAAACACAAACCAACCAAATATTTTCTTAAAATAAGGATTCCATTTAACAGAACCAAGGCAAAAATGAAATGCAGAACTACGGCACCTTACAGCCATTGACGTCACTTGGAAACCAATGTGAATGCAAACAGGAATTTGGCTGGACGACGGGGATGCAGCAACGATTAACAATCTGTGGTTACTTGAGTTTCCTCAAGTCACCAACACAACCGAGAACCTTGAGGGCGCCATGAGTTGTATCCTAGAGACAAGAAATTATCTTTGAGCGTCCGACTTATTATCAGTCCAATGCTCAGTGAATGGGAGCACCACAAATAAAGGAGCTGTGAGGGTTTGGGTTTTCAGGGAATAAAAGCAGCAGTGGCAGTGGCTCCTCCAATAGAGAGACTGACCAACAGGGGAAAAAACCCCAAGGTAATCCCTCTACAGACACACACACACACATGCACGCACGCACACACGCACACACGTACACACGCACACACGCACACACGCACACACGGCTGCTTACACCAGTCTGACTCGAGCTGTTATCTGAGATCTTTGGCAACTTTGGGGACTTTGAGGACTTTGTAAATGTTGTTGTGAAAGACTGTGGTGAAGTGGGGTCGCGAGTCCCTGGACATGTGGGAGCAGAGGGGGAGTTTGCCGGCGTTTTGGGGGTCTTCCACATCCCAGATCTCTGGCATACTGCATCCAGGCCTGGAAGAGAGAGGAGAAAAAGGAGAGAGAGAGAGAGAGAGAGAGAGAGAGAGATCTATTTGTACAGCACTTTTCAACTGAGTGCTTTACAGACAAAAATATTCTAGTAAATAAAGGCAAATGTGTGAGGAGAGTGTGATAAGGCCTCATATTTGCCTTTTTCCCGTTCCAGTCTGGTTAAAGCTGGTTAAATGCCTACTGACTGAACTGACTGCATCACTGATGGAAAAGGGTACTGACTGTACACATCTTTTTAGGTTGGACTCCTCCACTACCTTATATTTCTTTAGAAGTACGGAGATAGGCACTGACCTTATACAACAACCTCAACAGCCATGCGTCCTGTCAAAGTGTCCTTGAACAACACACTGGACGCCTCATGGTAAGTCACTTTGTAAGGGTGTGTTCACACCAAGCATATTTGGAGCGGTTTATTCTAACTCCTGAGTGTTTACTCCTTTAGTTTGGTTGGTCTACGCAAAGAGTTACAGGAACTGGAATCAGATTTGTTTCTTAACCAGGCAGGTTACCAAAACTCCAATGGACAAAATACTTGTGAGTCCATGTGACTTTTGTTTAGAAGCCCTGGTTCATCACTGGGCAGTGTGAACCTAAACTAACAAAGTAAACCTTTCTATCATAGTTTGCACCGAAGTAAAACTGTAGATGTGATTGTATCCTAAATGCCTTAAATGTACTATGCACTCATCAGTAAATGAGAATTGCCATGTGGAGTTACCTGGTCCGCCTGGTGCACCAGGAGTCCTCCAGAACAAAGTAGTCCACCCCCAGCTTCATCAGGTTCCTCTTCACCCTTTCTCCAGACATGCGGCTGTACATGGAGTAGACCAGCTTGGTTCTCTCCCTGGGAGGAAAGAACACAACGTTTTCACAACACAGAATGTGTGGATAGCTAGTTTAGTTTTCTGAAGTGACACAGAAGCAGAGCAATCTAAAAAAGTGACAAAATATGGTAATTGCTAATTTGTGCAGATGTAAAAAAAAACATCCAAGGGGCTTAATGAGAACAAAGCAAGAAAAACAACAGCAAGCGACAACAAGTAGAAACAAACCCAAAACCAAGACAACTGGATTGGATGAATAAAAGGAATAAAAAGGTCTGCAGGTCCAGATCCCAAAACCTGGGTTTTTAAGACCATGTTTACCAATTAAAACAAACAAATAAAACTAAATAACTGAATAAATAAATTATAAATTTAATTCCCTGTCATGAGAAGGAAAAATAAAATAAAAAACAACCGTAGGCTCTAAAAACTATTAATTATATACGATTTATTTTTTCCAAAGAGCAACTCTTCAGCTTTTTCACAAGAGTTTCTTTTCTCATCCACAACATGGGATGCAGCTCTAAACAAGCGTTCGCTGTTAGGCAAGATAACTTCCATGAACTTCCACGTTCTGCCAGCACTGGGAACTGGGCCTTATTTTCTTGCCAATACAGCAGTGGAGCTGCGTCCCGTGGGATGGAGGCTTCTGTCAGATAGCTCCGAATCAGCATAGCTGATTGGTTCCCCGTGGACTGCTGTCTTGTGTTTTCCTGGAGAAGTTTATCATATATAGACAATAGTGTGCCTGGTTCTTCTGTGCTTGGCTGCTTCCTCAAAGGCCCGCCTTCCTCCCGTGTGTTGTCCCCCGTGACCGTCTGTCTGTCATCCAACAGATTCTGCAACATCTGTCTTGCTTTGTGTCTGCAGTGAAGTGCCGATCTCTATATCTCCGGGCAAGGAGTCTAGCAACACAGTACAGACGTTCAGTTTCAATGTTGTGAAATCTGTCTTGCACTTCGGACTCAGCGCTCTTGCTTAGCAGACGCTGCAGAGCCATAATTGATGGAATGACATCAGCAGCAGAAGCTGGGCAAGCACTGATCTGCCTTGCCAGTTCTTCAAACGGTGCAGGGATTGTCAGCATATTCTCGATGAGACTCCACTGATCTGCAGTCAGGGTGGCTGGCAGTGCCCACTTCTGCTCCACTAGGCTTCGCATCATATAATATGTGCGGTTCCCACTGTGTTGAAACGTCCTGCTGCAGCCTTTTGAGTGGGAGTGGTAGTTGTTCTTGAATAGTTTGGAGATGGGATTGTGCCAGCGGAGAGTGTTTGAAATGTCCAGCAACCTGTCCCCCAACTGCCACAACATCGCATATGCCGTGTTGTGAAAACAAACCCGCATGCAAAGCTGACTGCAGTGTGTGTGCCATGTTGTTTATGCTTGATATGGTGCACTCGCGCATTACTTAAGCCATATTTTTGGCATTGTCTTTCACAACCACGTGCACTCTTGGATCATATTCTCTAATGCTACCTTGATGGCCGCTGCTGTGTGTGAGCCAGTAAATTCTTGCGAGTGTAGCATCTCCTGCTGCAACTGAAACTTCAACGTCAATCCTTCGTGCTGTTAAACTTTGATGTTTAATTACTGTTACACCACGTTACAAATTGCTGTTTTGTTGTCTTGTCGGCTACACACCAATCAAATTCATTCTCCATACTTTTCCCACACCTGCATGTAACACTGCTCTTAGTGTAAAAACAGCAACTCTGCTGTGTGCAGGAAACTCTACTGACCTCAGACCTGCGTCTTCGTAGTGGGGGTGGTTGACAATGGGCCGACCTGTGGACAGCTTCACACTGGCCATTGTGGGCATGGCTCCGGCAAACACTGAATCTGTATGACACACGCAAACACACACAGGGCACAGTAAATATGAGGCAAATGAAAACAGAAAGAAAATAACGGATTGGTGCAGAGAAAATAACTATGTTTACACTATTGTCCCTTATTCCTTAGTGTGTGGTTATGAAAGAATAAGTATCAACACTATATCTGGGGGAAAAGTGAATTACATATTGCTTAGAAGTATTCAGTCCTTTACCAATTACACTGACAAATAAACATGCAAGCTAGTCTTTTTGGGTTACTCAGTGTGTTGTCCCGGTCCCGACTCAGGGGTGTCAGCACCACCACTCACTGGGATGGGTGTTGTCGTGGATCCAGTCCAGCAGCTCCTCCTGGGGCAGGTTGCTGAACTCTCCCATGATCCCCCACTGAGCCTGCAGGTTGGCCACGCCTTGTATTGCCATGATGGCCATGATGACAAACACCGCCATCTGGAGCTTCAACTTCTCCCCCATCCAGCCAAACAACTAAGGTGCAAAAAAATGGAGGGAGGGAGAGAGGAGAGTGTGAAAGAGAGAGAGAGATGAGAGAGAAACAAAAAACAACAAAGGTAACGGCTGAGGGAGGGATTATTGTGAGAGTGCTATGAAACATTTGAGAACCTAAAATATTGTTTTTTTTGTAATGTATGATGATGTGGTGTGTCGTTCCAAAATGAGACTCCCACTGTTAGAGAACAAAAACCCAGATAAATTAATGTTATCATTAAGAATGATATACTGAGAATTAAAGAAGAATATTAAGGTTTAAGGTTTAAAGAATAGTTCCGTGTTAAAAACATATAAGGATGTGTTGATGAAAACAGTTGAGAGGAGAAGGATCCGTATGAGAGTATGGAAGCATGATGCTGTTATTGACGTGTCAAGGTGGCATGTACTGCAGTATTTTAGATAGCGGTGTTCCGGTAGTCCATTTTGCTTCTCCTACTATTGGTTTGAAGTAAAACTGGACTACTGTTATGGCATTACACCCTTCACTTAAAAGGTGGATTTCCAGACCTGTTTGGAGCAGATCAGGGAGGCCATGATGCACATGTGGGGCGTGAGGAAGAGCTTCAGACGCATGATGAGGATCGCCAGGACGGCAAACGCCACCAGTTGGAGACTGTGGTACACCAGCTACAGAGAGGGGAAACACACCAAGAGAGTCAGAACACAAGCGTAGGCAAACACAACAAGCAGGTGAAGAGATCCGGTTGGGGGAGTGATGGCAACCACCAGGCAAATGCAAATGTACATTTTGTCTGCAGCTGGTAAATTAATCTACCAGCCATCCTGACTAACCCACCATCATCTGGAGCATCCATCCTGACTAACCCACCATCATCTAGAGCATCCATCCTGACTAACCCACCATCATCTGGAGCATCCATCCTGACTAACCCACCATCATCTGGAGCATCCATCCTGACTAACCCACCATCATCTGGAGCAGCCATCCTGACTAACCCACCATCATCTGGAGCAGCCATGCTGACTGGAACCACTAACCCTGGCAGTGCCTCTACCCACTAAGCCAGACAGGACCATGAAAGCAAAAGTGTTTTGGAAACCTTCATCCACCGGCTGGTGAATGAAAAAGTCTGGGAGAGATAGAAGGGAGACTGACATGAGATGGCAAGAAGAAAGCTTAGACTCCACAGCAGAAAAGAAATTGCTTTTCATTTCCCAGTAATGAAGCAGGTGATGAAAATTACTTAGGGACATAATTACTGAGCTAGCTGCGGCAGGGGTGGCCATCACTGCATTGGAGGAGGAAAATTAACTCTCTAATCAACAAGAACAGGTTTAGAAAAATGGAATGACGATGTGAAAGTGCACACAGAGGTATTACTGCAATAAAGCTTGTGTATAAGCTTGGCAATAACATTTAGGGATGTGATAATGAAGTTTGTCTCACCTCTCCTTTTGCTACCATTTCAGGCCTGCAAAACAGAACAGAGGTGGGAGAGTTAAAGCAATGTCAAGCTCAGGCGTCCACTGGGGACAAAACAACTGTATAAACACATGCATGCATGCATTATTAATGATATCTTAAAATACTGATCATTTTGAGTTCAGAAAAAGATTGTAAACGGTTGATTTCAAAGTAGGTTTGACATATATATTTAACCAGGCAAGTGGCAAAGTACACATTCCTCACAGCCACAACCTGAGGTTGAAGTCTCGGGGCTGCCTGAATCCATTTTTAGTTTGTGTTCATATTCTCTCGTCCACCACACACAGTTTTGAATTTTGTGAGTTTTATTTCATGTATTTTATCTTGGTCACTTTAACTAACCAATGATATACTGATCCAATGCACTGCTGCACAATGCACTCAGTAACATCCTCCACAGCTGTGACCACACTGAGACTGAATGCTCAGTGTGTGTTTGTGTTATGATGTGTATGGTCTGTTACCCTGCACTGTATGTGAAGTCCTATTGTCTCTGTTACATTGTTACATGAACTGATCTCTGTAAATTGTGGATGTGTCTCTGCACCAACGCCACAAGACAAATTCCTGTAATATTGTTTTTATTGTGCAAAAAAGGAGTTTCCTCTGAGGAGGCATTTCCTGCATATTTTATGTTAGTTTTTCAGGCCTCATTTTCTTGACTGGATTTGAAGATTTTGGTCGGTGTTCAATATGATGTAGGGAATGCTGATGGCTCTACAGCTGAACAAAGAAATCTCACAAAACGTGAAAGTAGCAGGTAGCATGGTGACTGTCTTCAACCGGAAGACACAGGTGAAAACATCCACCCTGCTGAAGGGTCCTTGAACACAACACTGAATCCCTACCAGACTCAGGGTTGCTGTTCTGTAGCTGACCTGACCTCTGACCTCTGTGGAGGGGGTCGAGTAAAAACAGAATTTCCCTAAAGGGATCAGTAACATATGACATTACATTGTATTAAATGATCTCCAAAAGACAAATGTGGGTACACAATAAAATGTGTAGTCATATGTGTATCAAGATGAAGTGACCTTCCCCCACATTTCCCCAGACCTTCTGTCCACTTACCAAACTGTTCAAGACCTGGAAATGATCAAATTCTCCCTTCTCTAACTTTCCAGACTTGTCTGGCTGGACAGTGGGCTACCAAGCTAGTAACACCACTGGCCTGTGTTTATATGTACACTACCATTATTATTGTGTCATTAAATATTATTATTAATAAATATTATAAATCTCATTGCTCATGGATTCCTGCTGCATAACACAACTGAATGCTGCTGTCTCGACGGTCCTCTAATCAGATCCATGGATCGTCAATTTCAAAACTGTACGTGAAGTTGATGAGTGATGAGGCGACTGAGGCCAGGCCAACAGGATACTCACCCTTCAGCTTCATCATCGTCTTCAGCCTTGGCGGACGCCTTCCCTCCGTCCCTCACGAATCTCACTATATCCTGGACAGTCTGGACAGGGAGGGACGGTAACATCAAACAGAATGAAATACAGGAAGAGGAATATCCCTTTGGCTATGCATATTGTGTTTCCAACAGATGGCACACAGTGTACAAATAGTTTTCTTATCAGATTATTTTATAGTAGCTCATCTTTATCCCACACGTACACCAAGTCATGCTTTGTCAAAATGCCTCATGTCTTCTCAGCTCTGCATGGGGCCAGCATAATGGGGAGAAACTGTCAGATTTGAGCAACCTGGGGGGAAATTGTCCATGTTAAATGTTTGGAACAACTCCCCGCAGTCATTTCTGAACGCTAGATGCAACAATTTGACCCTACAGTGTGTGTCCAATGCAGAACTAATAGGACAGACTCAAAATGACAAAACCCTATGTACAGTATACGTGTTTGTGTGCGTGTTAGAACTGTATGTGTGGGGGAAAAAAGGGAGAATTCGGTACACCCTCATAGCAGTTAAAACTGGCAATTACCAATTACCACAACCACAGACCTCAACAGAGCATGACAGACAGGAGGAAGATAGACAGCCACAACAATTATGATTTCAGTTCAGATAACACACAATCCTCAAGGCAAAAAAAAGAAAAAATCACAATGAAAAGGCAGTTATGGTGGTAATGTGCCCAACAACGCTGCATTATCATGCTATGGCAGTAATTTACTACTGCATGCCTCAAGAAGCACACCAGCAGCAGTCTGCCTTCCAAACATAAAGTGGACAAAACAAGCCAGAGATGAAAATCACTCCAGCCAGTTTTGGAGCGTAATGGAGAGGCACTGTGTACGGTACACCTGTGGCCATCTATCTCATGTTAGACCATTTGTGCCGGTAACCAGAACAAATTGAGTGCCGGCTCTGCACCGAAGCAGCCTGTCGCAACGCTGTAAGTGATTTGGACCTCACATTTGACTGCCCGCTACATTACTCTGGAGGGCGAGACGAAAAGCTTCCTGCTGCAGGCCCACCACTTTATGAGTCACACATGCACAAGTCTGGTTTTCAGATTTTAAGTGAAGATGCTCTATTGCTCAGGATTTAACCCTCGACACAGACAGGTCTTCTTTTTATGCCCTCAGCGTGCCTTACAGCCAAGACAGTTATTTACCATGCTTCTTTGTTGATGTTCTGAAAACATACCAAACTGTTACGACATTTCTAGTGTGTGTGTGTGTGTGTGTGTGTGTGTGTGTGTTGTTATGGAAAATAATGAAGTGTGTTCTTAATGTATGTATGTATATGTGTAGTCATAGTCAGTGGAAACTACTGAGATAAGAGGAATGTGTGTGTTCTTTACTCCTTGACCTAATCAAACCACAAGGATGAGCAGGTCTTGGTGTCAAAGGATTGTGCACGATTGTTTGACTAACCTTCGATCAGACCAGATAGGAGGGAAACACATTAGAGATATCATGCTGACTTCATCATGTTAACACAGTGGCATGTCTATGTAACATTGAGTTTGTACCTATATGATTGTCCTAGAAAGACCCCATGACTGAAGGAGACTGCAACATCCCATTACATCAGTCATGTGTATGAATGTATCTGAGGAACTGAATTCCTCAGCTAATTCTGCATACATCCAGGTGTGTGTAGTTTCAGCTCTACTTGCAAGCATTAAAG
>CABFOQ010046192.1:0-26440 GCA_900660455.1 Gephyroberyx darwinii | reverse complement strand
TTTCTCTCTCTCTGTCTCTCTCTGTGTGTGTGTGTGTGTGTGTGTGTCTCTCTCTCTCTCTCTCTCTCTCTCTCTCTCTCTCTCTCTCACACTCACACACACACACACACACACACACACACACACACACACACACACACACACACGCCCCTCTCTAGACTGACAGACTACATGAACCCTGCTGAAATCTGTGCATGGACACTGACATAAACTATTCAGGCAATCTGTCAAACTGATTGTTTTTGCACATTTGTCATTTATGCATCTTTGCCTGTTTATCACCCAAGCTGTACTTTGCGCTTCAGCTCTTTCCAACTATGCCATTGCTGCTACACTGGAGCAATTCTTCAGTGCTGAATGAATGCTTGCTGTGTGTGTGTGTATGTTTAGTCTACTGTCATATAGGATGTCTTGTTGGGTGAAGGTTACACACATTCACACCTGGGAGCTGCCCACCACAACCACAGCCTTCACTGGGCAGTATCAGAGCTTGTTTATTTTATCACAAAATGCAAAGACATTTAAGTGCTTCTACAGTATGTTGTACAGGAACCAGGTTGTAGTGGTAGTAGCTCCCAAACTTACCTAGCTTATAATTAAGTGTGTGCAAAGAGTACTGAGTGTGTGTGTGTGTGTGTGTGTGTGTGTGTGTGTGTGTAACAGTGGAACAGAAGAGCCACCATCTGTTGAAACCCTCCACAGGCCCACACTTTGGTGGTCTTCACTTTGTGTGTGTGTGTGTGTGTGTGTGGTAGGTAACATCTTGGTGGTCCCCTAAATCCCTTGATTCGCCTTGGTCAGATGGAGCAAAGGCGTGTGTATGTGTGTGTGCACAGTAAGCAGCACATATGCAATAGCTTAGACTCTAACCTGCAGGACAATTCCTGTTACTACATGTATTTTTATTGTCCTGTCAGAAACTGTTGGGAATCTGACTGTTGAGGTTTAGGAAACTATTTCACATATTTATGTTGCATCCAACCATTTCATTAGTGCTGCGCTTTTTTTGAAATGGGTCAGGCCGTTTACAAGACTACTTCTGTTGTTCAAATTGGTCAATGACAGGGGTCTGTTTGCTCAAATTTAGCAAGGGGGAAGGCCACTAGACAAGAGAGACAAAAGATCTAACGTTGGTGAGTCCAGCTTTTTCTGGACGGAGCCCTGCTGCTGGTTAGGAGATTTCTGTCTTTTTGGTTGTTTTGATTCTTCACTTCCTGTGGGCAGAGAATTTCCCCCCAGTGTCTATCACTGTCAGTGAGTCTGTGGCGTCTCAATTAGATGGGATGGGATAATCTTCTCTATTGCAGCCCCAATTGTGATCCAGGTTGATAAGACAGGTACATGTTTAATTAAAAATCTTGTGCAGCTTTAATAAAAAGAGGTGGGAATGTTTCTTTGATGAGGTTAAAAAGTCTCATCCTCATATATATTCATTGCACGGCTTTGTTGAATACTCAATTGTGATTGGACAATGAATGTATTATGAGGTGTGTTATTTTTGAATAACTGACAAGTACTTCACATCAGGTCATATCACTAGACAGTCAAGGAATCAGGTTGTTTTTTGTTGATTTCAAATCAGTTTACGACAGCTTGTGGTAAAAAGCTGCTACTCTTAGGTTACTGCAGACTAACTGTTGGCCAACCAAGGTAGAAACATGGAAGATGTTTTCATTATTACCTTTAATTTATTGGGAGAGCATGAAACTTTTGATTGTTGGTTAGAGGACCGTAATCTCACAGGATTTGTTTGTTTCTATGTTTACAGTCCTGCTACAGTGTAGCCATGGACGCTAGCTGCAGACGTTGCTATGGTTGCAGCCCTGTTGAACTATTTTTTGTCGGAAGCGTGTAAATCACTTTAGCTTGTAATAATATCATTTCAAATTAATATTTTGTGTCAAATGATCAATGCCTTTGATGAGTGGCTGTGTAATAAGCGGGATAATGTGCAGGGACTGTTTGATTATTACAAAATAAGCCTTGACAGGGTGAATCAAGATGTCTTACATAATTATTTTCTAATATTAAATGCTTGTATTGATGTAAACACTATGAGCCCCATTGTCTTTCACTAGAAAATATTGATGTCATGCTCCACTCTCCAAAAGCAACCTTCTGGTTTCAAAATCCAAACTGTTCCGTAATGCTCGCAGTAGAAAAGGTTTTTAAATACCCAGTAAAAACGCCCCACTGTCTGAATGAGGCTTTTGATGACTCGTTTGCTGCTTTCATTTACTGTCACTTTAGATTGTCAAGAATGATTCCTCTGACACAAACTGCAGTTCAGACGAATGTTCAGCTCGAGCAAACGGCCCAATAAAGGTCCTTCTGATATCATCATTCTGTGCTGCTTACATGATAAGATCACTTTCGCACTATCTGTCATAATCTCCACTCCGCAGCAATAAAAGGGTTTTATTTTATGGCTGCTTTGTGTTTATGTTATTCTTCCTCTCTCTGGCCTAAGTGTTATGGTGCCATAAATGATGCATATTGCCCTGCAGTAGGAAAACCCACAAAAAAAACATCTTAAATGTCATGTTTTAGGCCAGAAAATGTATGATATATCCTTCCCTATTTGATTCATGCTGGTTATATGCAGAGAGAAAGAGAGAGCAAGAGAGAGAGGGATGTTCAGTTGCCGGTGAGGAGAAGTACGCTGACCAAATGATTCATGACAAGTTAGCTCAGCGCAGAGACCTCTTGGGTCACCCCTGGAAGATAATGGGGAGGAGAGAAGGGTGAGGAAGGGAGGAAAGGGGAAGAAGAAGAGGAGAATCTGAGATGAGGAGAAAAGGAAGAGAGAGGGGAAACGGAGAGACAGATACAGACAAAGAGGGATAAATTTACACATTCAAACGTTACTTCTGTTCTTGTCTCCCTTTATGAAGTTATCTTAGTCTTTTTCATGAGCCTTAACTGATTTTAACCATCATCACATTGGGTTACATTGTTGTATGAAATGAGATATGATGATATAAATACATTTTGATTTGATTTGATCATCATAAGGAAAACAGCCAATACAAAAAAAAACTCAATTATATTTTCAGGATTCATTTGTTTTTTTTTCCTCTCCTGAGACCCTATTCTCACCTAGCATCATCTAACCTCATCAGTTTGACACCACAATGCTGTATACTATGAATTTATGTCATAAGATTTATGTCAGCCCAAAAAAAGGCTCAGTAAACTGAGTTTAGGGGGATTTACCCTCCGCTACATCCCTGAGAGAATCGCAAAGACAGATGTAGAGAGAGGAAAGAGGAAAGAGAAGGAAAGAGAGGTGGGGAAAAGCAAAAAAGAGAAACAGACAAAGACAGAATGAGATGATGGGAGAGAGGCAAAAAAAGAGGGCGAGATAAACAGCAAAAGTGAGAGTGAGAGAGGTGTCCTGACTCAGAGAGCCCACTATCTCTGTGGATGGAAATGGAAAGTGTGTGGAGGAGAACATATCTGACTCAATACTGCTCAATACTGCCTCACCCTGTGTTCCTGGTTAACAATAGCATGGATGGGGTGTCAGCAAATGTATCTTTAGGAGGAGATGGACAGGCCCTGTTTTAACAGCTACTCATAGGAAGGAAGGAACAGTCTTACTGGAAGTTAGACTTGTTAGATTGACATCTTTGGTGCTAAGAACTCCAAAACTCTGGCAGGACTTTGGGACAGTAATTACACAGCTCTGCTATGGGGCAGAATGTGGCACAGCATCTCGCCACTGGTTAAAGTAATAATCCATATGATTCTTGTTTTGTTTTTGTTTTTTTATTATTAATTTTGGTCACATCTTTGGTGATAAGAGATCATTGCTATGGTGTTGCTCACTGCACTTCCCTGGTTTTGACTAAGAGGCATGGCTACAATCATAGACATGCCTCGATGTTCACAAACTAGTTGGCTAGCTCACTATATTTATAAGCAACAAGTTCACATCCATTCTCTGCGGGTTGTTGAACGTCATTCTGGGAAATGTATGAACTGAACTGAAGTAGAAGTAGACGAGACAGGTTGATGGAAAGTGGAAAACACTTACAAAATCACAAATCACAGAATACTCAGCAGTAAACATTACAAATTGATCATATCTAACAGTGTAAGAGTATCCGAGGATGGGTTTTTACTTTAGGTTTTTGTTTTTTTCAATGGATATATAGCTTTTTGTAATAAGCTCCGTCAAATACAGACTGGGGATCTAGCTCTGGGAACAGCTGAAATTGCCTTACTCGTGGTCAATACACACATCACTGGAACCACAATCTCAACTTCTCTGTTAATGTCAACAACATTGCAAGCCCACAGATTCTCTGTCAGGTCAACTGACTGAGACTGGAACACTGATTGAATTGGAGAGACAAGAGGGTGGCAGGCTGCTATGCCTGCTATGACTGTTAAGGTTGATTCGATGGCTGTTATCACTGTGGGGAAAAAATGAGGAGTTTTCGACTGATGACACAGGCAGTGGAGGGAAATCAAGACACTGGCAGAAAAGCAAATAGAAGGAACAGATAGAAAGGGAGAATGGAAAATGAAGCAGAAAGAAAAAGAAAAAGCTGTGCCAGCTTAAACTGGTTACATGTAAAATGTGATAGGAGTAAACTAAGATAACAGACAAAAAACTGACAGAGATAGAGAGATAGAGAAAAAGAGAGAGAGAGAGAGATATTTCATACAGACATACATTTTCAGTAGTGGGAAACCACACAATCTTGGAACAGACTGGAAACTGATTTTAGGATTTTAGCTGATTCTAATGGAAAAAGCAGCACTTTACTTGGAGGGTGTGTAAAATGAGATATCCACCATTAAAAAAATACGTTAACAAGTATGCTAGCACTGTTCAGGTAGAGCGGTGGGGTTAAACTATGTTGACTTTCAAAACTCCACCTGTTATTACTAAAGTGCTGTTGGTAGCACAGCGTTGTTGGAGAATCACTCAGAAAAACATTTCATTCATGTGTTGACTTAGCCACTACAATTGGAAAATCACTGAGCTACGTCCTGGTATGTGAACACACCGCGAAACAACCTAGAGCTGATCATGCTTGACTTCTATGCCTGGTATACGAGACACACTGGATAACCCTTATGCAGGACTCTTGGGACCGGCTCTGGAGGCTCTGGAGGCCTGAAGAGTGCATACCATAATTCTCTTATGGCTGCATCTTGCCGGTCGGGCATGATTCGTTAAATTGAGTTACAACTATATTGTAACTCCCTCCAATATTTTTTTCTTTATTTGGTTGGTATTTGTTGGGTGTACTTTTGTGAACTAGATTTAAAGGATAATGCCCTTTTTTGGGTCAAGTTTGGGTCAATCGTCTAGGTTGCCACTCAGCTTTCCATTATTCCTGGTCAGCTTACAGTGTGAAGCTTTCGCAGACTTGCCCGAGTTAGATAATTCATCACACTAAACATGAAGCCTTAATTCGGCTTTGTCAAAGTTTCTGATTAATAGTTATTTCATTGTGCCCGAGTTGAGTCTTCTCCTATCAATGCACGCAATATGTTACACTCAGCTTACTGTCAATCACCTGACACCCTCATGAAGAAATGGAAGTCTCCACCAGGAAATAATCCCTGAAAACATGTTGCCTGAAAAAATGTATTGTCACATCCTTGTCTTCTTAAGTCAAAGTTTACATAGGGTAAGGGTTTACATGGTTGGTTCTAGGACATCAGAAGTTGCTGTTGATTTCCCTCCACTGCCTGTGCCATCTGGGGGTGTTGTGGTCCTAATATCTATGATGGGAGGTTGTCACTTGATAAATCTAACAATGCCAGGGTTAGGGGTTTGATTCCATCTGAGGTCTCCCATACTAGAATTGTATGTAGTCATGGTATTGCAAGGCGATTTGGATAAAAGCGTCCACCATCTGGCATGTATATGACTGCGAACTGACCTTTACAAAGCCAAACGTATGCACCAAAGTTATACAAAGTCAATACAACAACATGTAGTATGACATTTTATTGATAGGATATGCAAATATGCAACATTTTCAAAATAGCTAAAAAAAATGTATGGCTGCAGTAATAGAAGTATTGAGAAAACAACATCATCTGTCTGGCTACCTCAGGTGGTGGCCGTGAGTTGAGATTCTGAAACTATTAAAGTAAAGCTATTGGAGGAAATGTCAACCATGATTCTTTTTTTTTCTTTCAGTTTCTAACCACTTAAAGCGCCAAACTTTCCATTCCACTCCAACTTTTGAGATTAGGGTATTGGGAAAAAATGAATGTATGAATGTATGAATGTATTGAATGTATACATTATTCTGTATCTACTTGAGATGGCCTAATGGACAAGATGAATAAAGATGGCAAACTTCTGGATCAACAGTGCTAACACATCCTAAATGGGCTGAGCACTTTGTGTTTTGGACAAGGAATGACTTCAAACCAGGAAGTCACCATCTTTGCACACCTGGTTCATTGAGGTAAAATCTGGTCATAATATTGTGATTGATTGTAATATCTTCATGTTTCATCTCCCGCTCTCTCAAAAACTAATTTCTTTTATCTATCTCTCTCTCTGTGTGGTTTGGGTTCATATCTGTCCCTATTATATATATTTGGTTCTTGAGCAGGTTTTATCGACAATCATTCTGTATTATGACAGGATGGCCAAATCCTAAATATTGGCCCTGTACTTCTGGGCAGTCCAAATGATATGTTACTTTTAGTATAACATTTTCTCTAGCAGCGGTGACAGTTTTTGTATGGCGGCCCACTGCTGCTGAATGAGTTTTAGATGAAACACCGGCGTGCATCCTCCCTGAGATTCTGTACCTCTGATAGCCGGAAAATTACCACCTTCAAACGATCCGCAAAGCAGCTTATTGCCCACCTGTAGTGTACAGAGCTGTGGAAATTCAATCTGTGGCACTGATTAATATAACACGGCTGTCTGATGACAACTTAGAATCTACTCTGTAAAAAAAAAAAAAATCAACTACTCTGAAATTAAAGAAAACAAGCTTGCTGTCAGACTGGCACCCATGAATGCTTTCAAATTATACATTTTGAATTTTGAATGGGCTTTATGTGCCATATGGTCATGTAACTCAGTTATAACAGACAATGTAGACCTTCATTTCAACATGAAAATCCAATTAATATAAGAGGTTTTTACATACACTGGCTGTGACAAAGAATTTCCGCTTGAGGACAAGAAACTAAACTAACATACTAACTAACTAGCAAACTACAATCAAAAACTCTCTGCTGGCAGGACTTTGGGGTGGTAAGTTACACAGCTCTGCTATGGGGCAGATTGTGGCACAGCATCTCATCACTGGTTAAATTTGAATTTGAATTAATTTTGGTCACATCATTGGTGATGTTTTGCTAAGCGCCAGTGCATCTGAGTAGGAGAAAGAAAGTCAGACTTGTTCCTCTGCTGTTTTTTGAGGCACACTGAATGGCATGTGGAATAACATTGAGGGCTGGCTAGGGGGTATGATGCACAATCCTGAAATCACTTTGGGGAAAGTGAGCTTGATCCTCGCAAGCACCAAAGCAGATATAAGAAACCACAGTACGTGTTGACCCAGCGATCTACGTGCCTCTGTGAAATCTCACTCTCTCCATCTCTGTCCCCCTTGGCCCTTGGATGTGCCGACACCTATCAAAGAGAATCGCAGAGGCTGTAAAAGATTTTCCGCTCTGTCTTTTTTTCCCCCTTTTAATCAACGGGTGTCGGTGTCTAGGAGACAGTTTGTCAACAAACACAGATTGTGAGAAAGGGAGCGATGAAGAGAAAGAAGAGAGATTGGTTTAAAATAAGGAAGGAAGAGAGGGATGGAGAGGAGAAAAGTAAGGAAGGAGGACATACGAATTAATAGGGCAGAGAGGGACAACCAAGATTTGCTGTGTTGTAAGTAAGAAGGGAAGACGGAAGGCAAGATGGAAGGAAGAACAGGAAAAAGAAGGATGGAGGCAAGCAAGGAACATAGAGGAAGGAGGAAAAGTAAGAAGGAATATGAGAAAGAAAACACATGTAGAGGGGCTATAAAAAGTATTTTCAGAACCTGAGACTTCTCAGGCAATTTGCTGGAGTGAAGCCTCCCTTAAGGGAACAGCACAAATCTTTTGATTATAGTAAAATCCCTCCACATTTCAACTCTTCCTTCTTCATTCTCTTTCATTCTCATACGTACCACTAAACACTGTTTGACAAAAACAGATTTTTTTATTTGTTTGTATTGGGGAAAAAATGTTTTTATAATATTTATTTTGAAAATCAACCTTCACTTAAGAATTCATATACACTCTCCCTCGGAGTGGGATGGTCCATTCAGTATTTTGGAACACAAACAACTCTCTCCAGAGACCAGAGAACTAAAACCAGACAACATAAATGAAAACTTTTGATGTCATCAATAGCTGTTTCATAGACAATATGGACAATTCTCTGTTCTTAGAAAATGAATGTACTTCCAGTAACGCCTTTCTCAATTTGCTTGAGGTGTGAATACACAATAACTTTTTATGGTGTTTGGCTTTTGGGAGAGAACTGGTCTTGACTATCATAAACCATAGGAACAGCGTCCGATCTCTGAAATTACTATTGCCCTCGAAGAAAATTTAAAGCGCAGGGAGAAAGCAGAATTAGGGGGCTTTCATATTGCATTCAGCCCAGGGCTAAAAGCACTTTAGACCATTTCTAACCCCAGGCTAAGTAGGTTGTTACATAATGTCTCACAAGAGTGCATTTTAAAACAGACCAACTGCAAACTGCAAAGTCTGAGCCAACCCCGCACTGGTGGGTTTTTTGACCTTACTGAGTAGGGTTAACAAAAGACTTCTAGCATTTACAGTGTAGGGGAGGGATGGGCAACCATGTGCCATGGAGGACAAAGAGGCTGCAGGTTTTCATTCCAACCAGGTGATTTTACTGATTAACACACCTTCAGCCAGGGGGGATTGGCTAATCAATGTTCCCACCGGGAAGAGATGAGGATGTCATCCAGATAAACGAACACACCATGTGTCCCACATGTGCATGTCCCGCAGTATGTCGTGGCAAAGTGGTAGCTCAAAGACCGAAGGGCATGACGTGGTACACATAGTTCCACTCATCCACTCATCTCCCTCCCAGAAGCGCACTAGGTGGTAGGTGTTGTGCAGGTTCAGCTTTGTGAAGATGGTGGCGCCATGCAGGTGCTCAAAGGCGGAGAACAGCAGGGGGAGTGGATACTTCTTCTTTAAGGTGATGGTATTGAGCAGCCGGCAGGCAATACATGGGTGGAGGCCTCCATCTCTCCTTGCCACGAAGAAGAACCCCACTCCTGTGAGAAAAGTGGAGGGACAACAGCTCAAAAGTACGGTCATATGAGTGGTGAGGTCGCAAAGTGGTAGCTCTCCGCTTGTTGAAAACCTCCTGGAGGTCCATATACTCACAGGGGACGGAGAAGAGGTCTATGGGCTCGTTGGGACAGGTGGCAGATGGGTGGCAGGCAATGGTGTCAGGTGACAGGAGACAGGAGGACTGGCACTATGGCCCTCAGGACCTGGATGTCCCACTGCCAGCCCTGTGTCCTGTCCAGGAAGTTACTAGAGCCCTAGAGTCTACAAATACTGATAACTTGTGGGTCTCTCTCCACTAGATCAAAGTCACGGGTAACAATACCCAGGAGGTGGGGGAAGTTAACAGGGAGATTTGACCCATCAGGACCCTCCTACACACTGATGGATCTCCCTCTCTTGGCTGCTGCAGATGTCTCATGTTCACAATAGCTGTCGCTTGCATCGCTCCTCAGCAGGTATACGCAGACCCCCAAGCTACATGGCCTCCTCAGGGCTAGGAGGAGGTGCTGATTGTGGAGCAGGTGGGAAAGCAGATGGAGGCGCTGTGAGATGATCAGCGGGAAAAAAGGACCAGGTCCCTCGTTCTCTGCGCTGCCAACCCGCAAGGCCAGCCTGATGAGCCCCTCTAACTCGTCGATCGATCTCCTCCCGGGAGGTGAGCTCGTCCTTGACCTCTTCAGACAGGCCCTGGAAAAATGCCGTCCTCAGCGTCACATCATTTCAGCCGCTCTCTGATGCCAGGATCCGGAAGTCTATGGTGCAGTCGGCTGCCGTTCCCCTGCCTTGGCACAGAGCGTGGAAGCCGCGACTCGCCGGAGACAGGGTGATCAAACATCTGGAGCAAGCTCGGAGGTGAAGGCAGTGTAACTCCCGCAGACTCCCAAACAGCCGTGCCCCAAGATCAAGCCCTCTCGGGTAGCAAAGTCAATATAAAATGGATCTTAGTAATAGTAGTAGTAGTAGTAGAAGTAATGGTATTATTTGTATCTTTATTATCATTAGTAGTAGTACATTTTATCTGTTTCAGCTGTCAAAATGCCACAGGAATACAGATGACAGAATTCTACAGTAACTACCAGAGAAATGCAAATCTTTTTATATTTCATGCTCAGTGGTTTTACTTTTCACTGGACCACTTGACTGCGATAACGAGAAATGGGTCGAAACTGATTTTCCGAATTGCCTTTTTTACTCTTGACTAATCAAGTAGATAGGTAGTCATGTAGGCAAACATATGGGAGCTGTGTTTTAGAGTCTCGTAGTGTTGAAGGGATCTATTAAATATAAACCAAGCATGGGAAAAATATCCTGCTGCAAAGTCAGCCTCATAAAATCAGTTACCGCCGCTGGTTCACCATTAAATACCTCATCAACAGCTCACAACACACACACATATGCACGGACACACACACACTTGAACTGTCACTCGCATACCCTGTCTTTCGAGCAACACACACACACACACACACAACTACCCCTACAATCCTTCCTTGGCAGAAGTAATCAATTGTGCAAGGGAATAGAAAGGATGATCAAACCATAATTGCAAGACAGCATTTAATGTGCAATTAGTAGAGTATTTAGTTGGCTTCCTGAGGGAAACAAAAACAAAAAACAACTATCACTTGAGCTAACTGCATCCTGTGTTTATTTACGTGACGCAGGCATTATACTGGATGAACTGAATACACTTTAATTAATGCACAATAAATCATTCATTTCCCACTAGTGTACACTACAACAAGAGTTTCTTTCCAAGCAGGATTTTTGGAATTCATACACTTGGAATGACTATTGCTATTTCTTTGTCTCCGAACACAGTTTGAAGCGGTATTTCCATCGATTTAACTCATTTGCCCCAACATTGAAACTAGCTTGGATGGTAGAGGAAATTAGGAAGTGTGTGTGTGTGTGTGTGTGTGTGTATAATGAGATGGGTATATGGGTTATGAAATGGGCAACTCCTATCACAGATGTTTCATTAAATTAAGTCCACAGCACCTCCAGTAAATTCTAACATCCCAGAGCCTCCACCCCAACTCTCTCTCTGCACCGATCAGACTTACATTACACTTACACTAGACCGACACTGCACCAACACTTTGACGTACAATTAAGCACTATTCAAACTGAATTAGTGTTACTAGGGGAGGTCTTGCAATGTAATTTGTATGCCTACTGGTTAAAGCTTAGCTGACTATTCCATAACTGAAAGTGTGTCCATTAATATCCATGCGTGCTGTGAAATCGCCCTTAAGTAACACACTGAACCCTCTAACCTGCTCAGTCATTGTTAGCATGAAACACACTCAAGATGTCGCTGTATTTATTTGCATTTACTTGCATCTTGAGTCCAAATGTGACCTATTAAAAAAAACCCTGGGCGTAATCTTGACCACATACCATGCGGCAAGAAGCGGCTGGTTGAAGGCGGGATCTGATGCAATGGCTTCCACTGGGAGTAGATACAAAACAGACACTCAAACATTCCATTTTGATGTTGAAACCCTAACCCTAACCTCTCAGAAATGGAAAACTCCATGGCCAAATCCAAATTTCAAAATAAGACTGATGCATCATACAGAGCTGTATATTGAGTTTATTTGGTTTCTGCTTACGTTTTGAGTGGGTTATATTCAGTAAATACAAATGAATTTCAGTTACATGGTTACACAGCATGGGGAGAGCTGGTGTTGTCCAGGCATTAAAGCTGCACTATGTAACTTTGCACTTTGACAGTGAGGGATAACTGTTAAATTTTTTAGATTGAAGGACTTTATTACCCTGATTTAGGCTGATAAGACGGGTGTGCTTTGATATAGAAATACTGCCTAGTGTAGCTTTAAGAGACAGAATAAAGTTTATAAGAGGGCTTATCTATTTTTAAGTTAGGATCCCGGAACCCGTCTGTCTGTCTTTCTACAAGACAGACTATGTGTGTGCTATTCACCATCGGAAGCATAAATCAAAACTCGGCAACAGCTGAAAGAGTCCGTGAGGAGGGGGGGTAGGGGGAGGGAGGTACTGGGAGAGAGAGAGAGGGAGACAGACAGAAAAAAAAGAGAGACAGGGCCACAGAGTGAGACAGAGAGAAAGAACAGAGAAAAATAGACAGAGACAGACTGTGACAGAAGTAAGACACAGGCAAGCCAAAGGGGGTGGTGGGCTGAACAGGCAAATATGTGCAATCTATCTGCACTGCAACAGCTGTTTAACATCTGCGTCGTGCCAATCAGGGCCCTGGGAACACAAGTGCTGGAGAGCAGATTGAGGAGAAAGTGGAAGAAGAATGCATGAAGTTGCCTGGTGGGAATGTGAGTGGGATTGAGAGAGTCGAAGAGAGATGGAGAGACACTGAGAGGAAGAGATGGAGAGACACTGAGAGGAAGAGAGGGAGAGAAAGTGTTGGAGAGGCAGAGAGAGAGAGTGGAAGAGAGGGAGATGGAGAGAGAGTTAGGGAGTGAGAATGTGAGTGAGACAGAGAGAAGGGGCGAGATTAAAAGAGCGATATTGAGAGAGTCAGAAAGGGAGACAGAGGAGTGAGAAGAGAGAGAGACAAGAGAGGATAAGTCTCCAGAGTGGTAAACTTAATTAAAGATTTTTTTTTTCCGGCACACTGACGATGAACAGTTTGGTGGATGAGAAGAGAGGAGAAGAGGAGAGGAGGGGGAACGGGCAGGAGGCCCAGAAAGATAAAAAAGTAAGAGAAAGAGAGATATGGAGCCAAAAAAGTTAAAACGACTATGAAAAGTGTAGGTGAGAAAGTGAGAGGAGAGATAGCAGGTAATTCTATGGATTAGAAAAGGCCCAGGACAACAAAGAAGTCCTCTCATTAGTGAGCCAAACTACCTTCATGTACAGTGGTCGCCATAACAGAAGCACCTCAAACTCTACTATTTTAGTCTTATTCAAGGCGAAGAACATACTTATTTATAGCAACTTCCTGGGGGAGTAGTTGCAGGGTAGATTGGTTCACATGCATTCACACACACCTGGGAGTGGACTAGTACTACCTTATATTATATGGTACTTATATTCTTGACCACTGAGCAGCTGCACTGGAGCAGTTGGGGGTTCAGTGCCTTGCTCAAGGGCACCTCAATGGTAGTTGTTGATGGAGGGGGTGGCATTACTGATTGACGTCCTCCACCCAGACCTTCCCAGCCAGTCCAGAGATTCAAAGCAAGACCACTTCTCTAACTTTCAGGCCATTGCTGCCCCATGTATCCTGCATCAGTGCACAGACATATTGTAAGACAAAACTTGTGTCTGTCAGACTAATGGTTGCTAAATAATTCCTTAAAGCTGCACAACGCAACTTTGCACATCCCCGGACGGCAGCGAGAGGTAACTGTTTGAATTTTGAAGACTTCAACCCAGAAGTCATGTAGCATGGTGTGGTAGAATTTATGTCTATATCTGGTGTCTTATGTCTTAATCATATTACTCAGAAAGGTTGGGATATAGTGATTGTTTTACCCATCTCTAGTGCTAGTATGGGGTGATCCTAACTGTTGCATTACTGTAACCCCATACTGAAGGCAGACCCCATGAGAGATTCAAGAAACCTTCAATACTGTACATATTGTTTAGTCTAGGTTGTAAATAACCTTGTAGGTGTTTTAGAAACTACCTCCTCCTGTCTCTCTGCCCCTTTATAATCACTGTTCAGGTAGTGATTATAGTAGTATAGTGCATACCCTAGTGTTAATAAATATACTTAAGTACTTGACTCTGAATCTTTAGTTAAACATTTTATTCGACACATGACATTAGTAAACTGCACACTTCTGAGACCTAAATGTTTTCTTCTTAGTGGTTTGTAGCGATGGAGGTGGTGAAGAGGTTCAGCCATCATCATTGAGTCCAGCTTTCTGTGGACAGTGCGCTTGCTATTTTTTAGGAGGAACAATAAAATTTGGTATTTCTCTCTTAAGTTTAGATTTGTGACTTCCCTCCTGTGTGTGTGTGTGTGTGTTGCTTGAAAGACAGGGTGTGCGAGTGACAGTTCAAGAGTGTGTGTGTGTGTGTGCCTGTTCCTTCCTTCCAAAGATTTCCCACCAGTGTCTATACCCAAAACCAGAATTTCATTTGGGCAAAACCTTGGCTTGTGCAGCTTTAAAGATGATTCTTTGGTTTAGTAGACAACAAAAGTTTGATATTTCAAACAACTCCTCTTGGACACAGAGCAACAATGCTGCCAAGGTGCAGTGTTGCATGTGGTGTATGAAGTAAAGAAATAGGTAGTCTATTGGCTATAGCAACCAATGTTGCAGTGACAGCCATTGTTTTTAACACAAACCAGTATGCAGTTTGAATCCCAGACCAGTTGGCACAATCTGGGTGGGGAAACTGAATGAGTAGCATTCTTTCCTCCCGCAACACTTACTGTCGAAATGCATCAGAGCAAAGCACTTATACCCCCCATTACTCAAGTGAAACTGCTCAGTGGCCACCTGTATAACACTGTGGTTGTACTGGGGAGCTCCTGGTGTGAATGTTTGTAATTGAGTATGAAGCAGGACATTGCCGATAAACAGGATATGTGCTTAGCAACTCTTCCCTGGGTATATAAAGATATATAATAATAGGAAAAGAAGAAGATGAAGAAGAAAAGACTTTTAGATTGGTTCCCAAATATGATGGAATCCAACTGGCACCATATTTCAGTGCTGATGACAGATTTTCTATGTACTTTATCAGAATCCATCCTTCAGGCACCTACAGTCATGGGCGTAAGTATAATGAGATTGCTAGTCCTTGTACATTTTAGTAATTATCAACATTTTCAAAATAGTGTTAAAGCCTTAAAACCATAAAACCCATCCTTCAAGCAGTTGTGACAGTTTTATTGTAGCTGTTGTTATGAACAGGGGATGGTTGTGAAAACATTTTATGAAGCGTATCATTCAAAAATGAGATATCCACCATTTGAAAAAAACGATACCTACTCCTACAAAAGAAGTCATCATACAACAAAGTTTTGACAAAATAGTTCTGAAATTTCCAAAAATGAAACCCTTTGAAACCTGCAAATATGTTTGTAGGCCTATATAATACAATTTTGAAAAAATAGGTACATATATTAGTATTCAGACAGACAGGTAGATTCATCAAAAAGGGACATTCCAACAGGATGAAGTGTGTGCACTTACAAAGGACACTAACAAACAAACACTAGTTCATTCGATGAAGCCCTGTCCCTCAATAAGGACTGTTCTCTCAATGTCAGAGTTGTTTCAGAATTCTGTGCTTGCCTAATCAGGCGGGGAGACGCCAGTACAGATATACAGACAGTATGTTAATAACTGTTATGATCTCTGTGGGTGGTGCATAAACCAGAAAGAGAAAAATAAACATTCAATTCACAGCAACGAACCCCTCCACCATCACAGAAAAACAACCTCCCTCTGCCTGCTGTTAAACAAACACACAGAACTTGGAAAGAGACGTGCACATTTTCTGTAATGCATAAGAGGTGCAATGTAAAGGTGGTAATCAGTTCAACTGTGCATGATTGATATTTCCATATAGATCAAACCCTTTCTTTAAGAAAAGCATGCAGTGCTGCAGTGGTTCTGGTAATACTATGGAACATCTAGCATTAGAAATGGTACAAAAGTAACAAGTCACTTTTTAGTAGTTAAAAATGTTCATAATAGAGGCCATGCAGGTGACATAACACACATTCTGGCATTGGAGGTCCTCAACTCTTGGGCAACAATGACTGAGAACAGATTGCATACATGATTAATTTCTGTGTGGTTTTTGATTGGGAACTGATCATTTCCCCACTCATACAGCTGATCGATTTTGTGTTAAAATGTCATCTTATTATTTACGTTCCTACCCATAGGAAAGCAAAATCCACGAAGAAATCTCATCTATATCCCTTTTATGTCTCCTAGACACAAATGAGCTCTTGAGACTAAAGATGAGACTAAAGGCATTTTCTCCTGTTTCTCAAATTCAACTTACAAAACAACCACATAACAGATCATGTTGATCTCACGCTGATCAAAGCAAGAAATCTCCAAATGATCACAAATAAGTCTTATTTAACTCTCCTGAATATGAAACCATAAGAATGAAAGATCTCAAAGAAAACTCAATAGGCTACTGCTGCATTTTCCTATTGAAGCCCCCAACAGTTGAGCATGTCATACCTTCCTCTCTCACCTGATCTTTTCTGTCTCTCTCTACTGCTAACTATTGAATAAAGGTAAAAAATGAAGTTTTTTTTAAATAAAAATTTCAGATGAACGTGATTACAAAATGAAGATCTCCAATATTTCTCAGGAGAAAAAGAAAAGACAACTCTAAGCAAAAGATTCTTCCTCTGGGTAGTCACATGTTAACATTAACTTTGGTTTCTGTGCTAAATGAAATTGATGGCTAGTTAGCTAGCTAACAGTTTGTTCAGGTTACTGAGCTGACTCTTATTAAGCTACAATACAAATCTACAAAGCTACAAATCTATCATATCAGACGAGCCACTGTGAATTTACCTGAATTTCACAACAGTCTTCTTTAGGTATGTTTTTCTTTTCTGGTTGTTGCATATTTAGCTATAGTTTGCACACAGCCAGTTCTCCACTGGACCTCGATGATGGCGCCAGCCGTGGTTGCTTTGGCGTGGAGATTTGTAACTCGACTGCAAAGCTTCTATAGGCTGAATATGTGAGTATGGGCAGTGAGAAGGAGTAGAGGAGGGGGGTTTAAAGGCAGGGCTGAGAAAATCTGGTTTTGGAAAGTGAACGAGGGGATGCTCTCCTCTGACTCAATAAATGTCACTGAGGTGCCTTTCAGCAAGGCACTTAATCCCCAGTTGCTCCAGTTGAGCTGCTCAGTGACCAACAATAGAACACTGTGGCTGTAATCCCTGTACTTCAGCTCCCATGTGTGAAGAGTGTGAAGCAGGGCAATACTGAAACAGTGTTCTCAGTCATCCTTGGTTAAATAAAGATTAGGAAATAAACACTTTCTTCAAACTTGCTGACTAAATTCAACTAAAAAACTAAACAAAAGATAACCATTCTGCTGTCTTTGGGGGACTTGCAGTATCAAGACAGGCACATTGTTGTTCTTAATTGATGTAACTCAGGGTTTTAATTAGTCTAAGGCTTGCACAATAGCTCCTTACCTGTGAGTCTAATTACAGGATGTCTTGCTCAAGGCAGCGATTAACTCAAATACAGAACACAAGGGGTATATTAAGAAATGGAGTCAAGATCATTCCATTTTGGCATAATATTGTATATCAAACGGTTTGTCCTACTATTAGAGCAATGCAAAGTTAGAATTGTAAGAGCATGATAAAATGTTGAAATAGGCCACAACGGACGCTTACTCGTTGGGGAACCTAGCCTCTTGACTCTACTGTGGGCCCCTCACCTCTAGCAAACAAGGACCAGTGCTGTGCTGTTTGCTGGGGGGCCAGGATTGAGAACCACTGGGTTAAAGGACTATTCCGACTTTTTGGGAAATCGGCTCATTGGTCAATTTACCCTTTATGTGAAGAGAGGATTGGCAGAAAAAAAAACTCAACACCAACTCTGGATTATTAAAATATCTATATCTATTTATGTTAGATAATGCTAGTTGCCTACAGGCACTTAATATACTGTATGCTAACATGTTAGCATGTGCATAGGACAGAGAAATACCAGATACAGGCACAAGGATGATTTTGGTGGTACTCCTATCCTAACATGTTTGTTGACCAATGAGCCAACATGTTTGTAAGTTGACCAACGAGCTTATTTCCTAAAAGGTTGGTGTAATCATTTAAGTAATGGAATTGGGAGCATTCAATCATGGTATAACACAGTTAATATCAACATAATACTCCGTTCCCACAGTACCTCCAGGGTGTGGAAATGGAGCAACATGAAGTGGGTTTCATTCAAAAATGAGTCATCCACCATCTTAAAAGAAATCAACTTTCAATATGATTCCTGGCATGAAAGGAAACTAAAAAACATAATAAGACGCTCTTACCTGTATTCTTGAAATAATCAGTTATTTGAAGAATTCTATTCCAAAACAAGCATACCAAAAATTCATCACCTGAATTTGATCCAGTCTGTCAATGTTTTAGCATTTTGTAAACCAAGGACTTAAGTTACCTAATATACTTTAAAAGTAGCACAATTTGTTTGGATTTTGTGCTATCAGCCATTGTGTTTGGGTTACACTTTTTTCACCTGGTTGATTTCTCCTGTTTGAATGAAACTGTTCCATTTTGTTTGGAAATTGATCTATAGTTTTTCTTGTTCATATTTTTGCAATTAAACTTTTCACTTTAATAGACTGTCCCTGTAATCGGATTGTACTACACTGTATTGTTGTCTCTTGCACTTCTCAATTAGTGGGCAAATTACAACTGTGGAGAAATATGAATGTTGGCTTATTCTACTGCTTACACTTACTGTAAGTCACTGTGGATAAGAGTGTCAGTTAAATGCCTAAAATATAGATGTTGACATTTTGACACTGCTTGGTGGTAGAATAACCCACCAAAAACATTTTGTTGCTGTAACCAATATGCTTTCAATTCTCCTGGGATATATTCAGTTTAAGCCGAAGCAATTGCAGCCTCAAAATCCATATTTACAACCCTATTTTTGAGGTGTATTTCATAATCTGCTGCCACACAAAATTTGATTGCAAAATAGGCATATTTATGGACAACCGCAAAACTAAATGTGTAAGCAATTTGTGAAAACGGTTTATTTTGCGATTTCTAACACAGGCGTCCTTCATTATCCCTTTAAGATTAAGCTTATTTTTAAAAACCCATTTTTCCCTCTTGATTTCAAATGATTTGTCTGACATGGCTTGTGTGTTTGTGTGATAACCTTTGCTTGCCACCGTCTTAAATGGGTTCTGTGTATATGCCTTTCCCCAGGACATCCTCTGAGAATATTCACACCAGCAAACTTTTCATTTCCATCAAGGTCAGGGGAGGGGAGAAACTTGCAGCCAAAGACGAACCCATTTTCCCCCTGAAGTTTTCTCCAACTCTTCCTGAGTTCTTCCAGGACTAGGGGCCATCCAGAGTTTTGCGACGGCACATGCTAGCGTCTCTTGATGCCATGCCAGCATCGCTTAGCCCCAGCCTGGCTGTGACATTCCTCCTGGCAGAACAAGACTGGGACTCGGGCGAGATTTTCAAACGTTTCTCGAAGCCCCGATGAGCAAAATTATGACTAATTAGTCATCGGGCTGCCATGGTTTATTAGGAGTGACAATGGCACGTCTATAGCTGACAGCGCATCTCTCTCTCTTTCTCTCTCTCTCTCTGTCATATATATCTGTCCCTCTCCTGCTCTCTCTGTCGCTCTCATTCTCTGCCATCAGCAATGACATTACCGAAATGGAAGACATTATTGAAATAAATAATTCACCAACACATCTGCTATCTATTCAAGGTAAACATTGCTCTCATCAGCATCGAGACGTGTATGGCTCATCTGTCAGCGTCTTTGATGGTGTAATAATTTTGTGCTGAGTACATACCAGCAACCATTTGGATGGGCATGTCTCCAAAGCTTGCCAGGTCGCCATTTTAAATAAGAATCTATTCTTACTGACTTGCCTGGTAAAATAACTGTTAAATAAAATGAAATGAATAAAAAGCTGTTCAGCATGCTCTGTCTGCTGGTTGGCCTACATTTGGACTAGACCCCCCATCCTTGGACCATCGCAGAAGACAAGGAAAAACTCACAAAACCTTTTAGGAAAAAATGGAAGAATCCTTTGGAGGGGCTACTCAGAGAGGGATCCCCCTACCAGGACGATCAGGTGTGTCATTAGGTGCCGAGTTGGGGCAAGCAGAGTATACAGAATAGACCAGATCTGGTGTCCCACATTTTTTTTAAATGTCTTTCCTTGTTTAAAATGTCTTTTAATGCCGCATGTAAAGCATTGAACTGCCTTGTGTATGAAAGGTGCTATACAAATAGCCTTGCCTTGCCTTGCCTTGCCTTGCCTTGCTTTGGTGTTAGGCATCAACAGTAGCTCAGTCAGCGTCATCTTAGCAGTGGGGGTGCCAACACTGCCCAGCCACAACCACAGCCACAGCCTGGAAACAGATAGCAGACACACCCATACACACCCATAAATGCAGACAGATTCATTTCTGTACTCTCACTCACACAGACAGAGTTGAGCAGCATCAGTAGACAGGAGCATTTTGATTGTGAGAACAGGACATGTAAGCTAAAAGCTAAATGCCCATCGGCTAGCACTAGAGTAAGCTAATTGGTCTAAACTTACTCTAACTTAATTGTGCAAGGCTAATTTCGGTCAAATGATAAAAAGAATAAACAGGTTTTTAACCTTGACTTAAAGATTTCGATAGAGCCTGCCTCTCTGATTGCGGCAGGCAGACTGTTCCCAAGATAGTGTGAGTGGTAAGAAAAGGCTTTGTTACCTGCAGTTTTTTTTTTTGACTGCTGGGATAAATAGGTAGCCAGCGTCCTGTGATCTGAGGGCGAGTGGTAGCATGTAAGTAGAGAACAGCAGTGGGCCCAAAACAGAGCCATGTAGCACACCAAAGTCCATATTGCAACACTGAGGACTGAAGATGCAGTATCAAGTGGATAGGACCTAAACCATGAAAGCCCTGATACCCAGATACTAATAGTTTTCAAGACTATTTAACAGTATAATATGATCAACTGTATCAAAGGTTGCACTCAAGTGAAGAAGCAATAATGCTGAGGTTAAGTTAGAGTCGATAGCTAACGGGAGATTGTTGACCACTGTTGTGAGTGCTATTTCGATGGAATGGAAAGATCTGAAGCCAGACTGAAATGGATCTAATAGGCTGTTATTAATTATTCAACAAGAATTACGTAAGTTGGCTGTCTACAACCCGTTCGAGACTACTAAGTCAGAGACAGGAATGCCACAGGCCCAAACCAGGTCAAGGGTGATGCCACCATGGTGGGTGGGTATATATAATACATATATGGCCCTGGTAGGAATATCACTTTTATCTATCTACCCATCCACCTTTGCTATATCCACCCTTCTGTCTTTTTATTGTGAAATATTCCAAATGTTTTATGTATGCCCATCAGGATATGTGGTCTCTTTGTCTCTCTCCCTGTCTGTCTTTCTCATTCTCCTGTCCCTCTCTCTCCTCTCAGTTTTTCCCTCCAGCCTTTATAAAAACCATATTAGCTGGGTGAGAGTAGCAGCAACAGCCTTCGGCGACATGCGTGGGGCTAAGGGACCTTAATTAAGAGACCCATTTATAGTTCCCCATGCCAGAATGGCAAAGCTGCAGCTCTTGGATTTGTCTATCTCGGTCTATGTCTGTCTCTCTGTCTGTCTTTCTGTCTCCATATTGTACTGCAGGGTGTAACTGACCTTCTGAGTGGGTTTAATGAGGAGAAGAGGAGGGGGTGGGCTGGATAATAAACTACAGCGATATATACTGCACTTCTAAAGGAAAATTCACAAGTTTCTGCATCCACATGCTACTCAGTACCATACGATTTAAGATTGTCATCTAGCATTTAAAGCTGTGTGAGGCAACCTCACATCTTGGCAGCTCCAAACACATTGGGAGGTAAATGTTTAATGTTTAACTTAAATACCCAGAGATCATGAAATGTTACATCAGTAAACTGCACACAACACGCTCATGTTTACCAACCTGGCCGGTCTGTGAGCATTTTATTCCCAAGGATTCTAAAGGGATGAAAGAAGTAAGAGATCTAACATTGGTGCTCACTCACTGCTGTTTAGGAGACAGTATTTTGATCTTAAGTTTCAATTTGTCACTTCCTGCAAGCAGAAAAATGTCCATACCTGACACATTTGGGCAAATCGGGCCACTATACAGGGTGCAGCCTCACTCTTATGTTTCTCAATTTATTTTAGGGTAGCTAGGTATGTATTAAGTAACAATAAATGGAAACTATAATACAGAAAGCAGAGGCATAATTTATAAAGGGTAATTTCACTGTATTTCAGTGAGAGATTTGCATATGGAATTCATCATGATATATAATATTTTTATGACTCCTATGATTGTATCCTCAGGTATTCAGGGTATCCTGAGGTAGTTACGTATGAATCATCAACTGAGGATCTACCCTGTGTCATATGAATCATGATGATGCAGGGTATGTCCTGAGGTCGTTATGTATCTTTTCATGAACAAGCATTAATGTCTCATCGCAGGAAACAAGCACAGAAACTATACCACTGAATCAGAGGCACAGGTGAGAAACCTGGTCAATTTGGGGTTACCCATGCAGGTGAAGGAAAAACTATGCTGCAATCTAAGGAGACCTCAGAGGACCTCAGGAAGTGAGTGTGCAAAGAATGACTCAGGATAAAGTTTAGTGTTTTGACCTAAATCCAATTGAGATGCTTTGGCAGGACCTGAAGCAGATTTTCATGTGATATGCCTTCAAAGCTCACTGAGATGGTCGAGTTCTGTAAGGAAGTGTTGGAGAAAATCCCACAAGGAAGATGCCAGAGACTGAGCAGTGACTATAGGAGATATTTACTCCAAGTCATCGCTGCTAAAGTTATGCGGGGTTATGTAGGGGAGTTCACCTTGGAGTGACGGGACAACCAGTCTCCTCGAGGCAGCAGAGCGAAGTGGTCGGGCGGGGGCGTAGTGCTTGACTATAGCCTGGAGATAGGATGTTCCTTTCACTGCCCTATAGGCTAGCACCAGAGTCTTAAACTGGATGTGAGCTGCTACAGGGAGCCAGTGTAGAGAACGGAGAAGGGTAGTTGTGTGGGAGAACTTGGGCCGGTTGAACACCAAACAAGCTGCAGCTTTCTGAGCAAGCTCCAGAGGTCTGATGGCAGATGCCGGGGCACCAACAAGGAGGGAGTTGCAGTAGTCCAGGCAGGAGATGACAAGAGCCTGGATGAGCACCTGCACCATCTCGTCAGTGAGGAAGGGGCGAATCCTCCTGATGTTGTAGAGGAGGAATCTGCCAGAGTGTGTCACTGATGAGATGTTTGCCAAGAACGACAGTTGGTCGTCCAGGGTCACAGCCAGATTCCTCGCAGTCTAAGTTAACGCCCAAGTTGCATTGGTTGGGCCTTGAACCTAGGTTGCCGGAGTTAAAGGTTGGCAAGTATTGATGTCCATCTACCACCCCAACCTCCATAGCTTCACTTTCCACTACCCTATTTCTATGTTTCATTTGATTTTGAATGATTACATATAAAATCATGGTGTTTTACTTTTTTACTATAATTACGAACTTGATATGAGAGACTGGCTGCAGTACTAATACATTGCTCGATTACTATTCACAAAACACACACCTGTTTGCATATGTTATTAAATCTTGTGTTCATATGATTCATGTAATATTCAAAACACCCAAGGGTAGCTAAATGTGTATCAATGAACCAACCCTACTGTTATTCAAAGTCAGAAACAAGGGAAGGAGGCAGGGGATTTAGGATAACAAATTGGCATGGAATTACAAATATACTTAAAGAGGAAGTGCATAGAATTTCAGCATCTACATGTTTTATTCAGTATGCCCCTGGGCAGTTCAGTTTGTTTATGTGAGCATGCATTACTGTTTACCATAGGAACAAACAATGATGGAGAGGGGCTAGGGAAGCGCCAGGTAATGGAAAAATATACTAACGAGGTGTGAACAGATTGGCTCCAAAATGGGAAATCTGCCAGTTGAAACAAAACACTAACACCTACATTTAAGCACAACATTTAAAACAGATTATGGTACTTATGGATAGTAATGAACATAAGTCCTCAGTTGATGTTAGAAATATTGAATGAACATTTTATACACTATGTTGGAAGACTTTATATCACAATATAGTTGAAGTGTTGGAACAATTTAATAGAAAATGTACTGTATTGTTAGGATCCCCACTAGCTGATGTAATAGGGGTCAGCTAGTCTCCCTGGGTCCCTAAGACATGTCGCAAAGAAAATAATGTTTAATTTTCAAATATAATAAGAAACATAGATAGATAGATAGATAGAGACAAAGTTTTCTGCAGTAGTTTTGTAAAGGTAACCTTGGAAAGACATTTCTGATCACAACTGTTCTGAATGTATGGAATTCAAATAAGTCCTCTGAGACATACATTAATGTAAAATAATCTGTTTCATTTTGGCAAGGACATACCTAATGATAATATCTATTTTACTGTATCTGTAATGGGTATTGGGTTTATTTCTGATGGGTTCCTGCATGGAACGTGCAATAATATGTTTTCAGGGAATAAAAGGGAATAAATGTATCTTTTTAGGTCTTGAGCTGGAAGCCATTAGCCCAAGTTGACTAGCTTTCCGAAAAGTATTTTCTGTAGTTGGTTTTTGTGTCCACCTGTGGTTTACTTGTATTTAGGCACATAATTATTTGTTTTCCATCATGTGTGAAACTGTGGAATCAGCATGCAGAAAAGTTAATAAAAGGCTATTTCACAAATTTTTCAGCATTTAACACACAAGCAAGACATTATTCATACTTGATATTCATACTCCTGATCCTGGAAATAGTTTTTGCTCACATGTTTTTGGACATCTTGTGTGTGTGTCTGTGTGTTTGCACACACTCAAGCTGACACCACACCTTGAGAGCAGCCACAATTTCAGTCAATAAGGCATTTTTCTCTCCTCTCCAATGTCGTTTGTCTGGCCGACAGAAACCAATAGGAATCCATTATATTGAACCCCATCTTGATTCCAATTGGACAGTCAGGCCTCACACTGTCCTGACAGTGACCAATCGAACGCTGAGATACAGTCTCTGCTGTCCAATACAGTTCAAGGAGAATGGAAGAAAATTAGGTTTCTTAATTGTTAATAGACTTAGTAGCAGATTTTGCTTTCTGATCCCTCTCCTGTCTTTAGGTTAAAAAAAATCCTCTCTCTGGGGCATCCTGGTGGATCAGTGGTCTAAAGCACATACCACATAACTGTGATGACCCGTCTCTCTCTACTGACTGTCAAATAAAAGCAAAAATGGCAAAAACAAAATCCTCTCTACCTTTTCCATTTCCCCAGCTATTATTTCGTGATGTAGCACTTCTCTGTCAAACATGATCACATCAGGTTAATAGGATTTGTTTTTCACCTATTGTCGGGGCATTGTGAGTTTGACCCTTGCATTACTATTGAGTCGCTTTAATGTTGGTGATCTGGGAATTTAGGCTTATTTAACTTAAGTCAAACTGGATAAGAACATCAGCTAAATCCTTTAAATCTAAATGTAAATCTTTTTCTCCTGGTCATCAAGGGTTGCCATAGTCGAAATCCTCCATCATCCAATTTATCATACATCTACTTTGCATTTGTACTGCAGCGACAAGCTTTTTCTTTCCCAAATGTTGTAAAATAGGACTTTTACATTACATTACATTACATTACAGTCATTTAGCAGACGCTTTTATCCAAAGCGACATACAATAAGTGCATTCAACATAGGTTGGTAAGAGAACTACTAGTCACCAGAAATCATCAGTGCATTTCCTTACTAAACAAGCATTTAAGAGCATAACCAGTGCTAAGATAAAAGTGCAGTAACATTAGCTACCTACTTTTAAGTAAACAAGTGAGACAAATAAGTAAACCAAATAAACAAGAGCGAGGACAAAATAAGAAAATCTAATAAACAAGAGCTAAGACACAGGATAAGTAAGTCAGATAAACAAGCGCTAATAAACAAGAGCACAGGAACACTAAGAGGAAGGGTCAGGATAGTGTTTCCTGAAGAGGTGGGTTTTCAGCCTGCGGCGGAAGATGGGCAGCGACTCTGCTGTCCTGACATCAGTAGGGAGGTCATTCCACCACTGTGGGGCCAGGACAGAGAAAAGCCCGCGTAGATCGACCGCAGGGGCCTCTGAGCGACGGGGCAACCAGTCGCCTCGAGGCAGCAGAGCGAAGTGGTCGGGCGGGGATGTAAGGCTTGACCATAGCCTGGAGGTAGGAAGGAGCTGTTCCTTTCACTGCCCTATAGGCTAGCACCAGGGTCTTGAACTGGATGCGAGCTGCTACAGGGAGCCAGTGTAGAGAACGGAGAAGGGTAGTTGTGTGGGTGAACTTGGGGCGGTTGAACACCAGTCGAGTTGCAGCTTTCTGAACGAGCTCCAGAGGTCT
>CABFOQ010046190.1:7124-23441 GCA_900660455.1 Gephyroberyx darwinii | reverse complement strand
GAAAAAAAAGGAATCACTTAACTAAAGTTGACACTCAGACTCACCAAACGATGAGCAGCAATCTTGCTGCTCACAGTATGAGCAATCAGTTTCACTGTCACACCATCTTTCACCTTGAGCTTGTACAAGCTGCCATCTACTGGACACCAAGCTGAACCACACTCACCACAAAAAAGGATTTATACTTCAAAATCAGAGTAGATTATATTTGCAAACAGCCACTGAACGGCATGAGAGCAAATTATTCTGTATATATTGAATTTATATGATTGCCAGTGTGACAAACCCGTTTCCACCTCTGCCTGTTTCCACTACCACTGAACTGGGTGCACCTTGGCTATAATAGTTTGCATTGTTTTTAATAGTTTCAGTGTTGTGTGGCCTAAATGTGGCTTGAGAAGCTGCACCACTGCTTCAAAACACTACTACTGATAAAAAGGAAGCACTCACAGCAACATGCAGCAGCCGTCGGATGGCCTTGTTGTTCCCGGAGCCGCAGTAGGCCATGCCCACCGTGTACATTCCAGACCGCCGCAGGATGGGGTCCTGTAGTAGACAGTGAGGGAAAGCAGACACGCGAGACGTACGGTTAACACAGTTGGAG
The DNA here is from genome assembly GCA_900660455.1 of Gephyroberyx darwinii. Lineage (NCBI taxonomy): Eukaryota > Metazoa > Chordata > Actinopteri > Trachichthyiformes > Trachichthyidae > Gephyroberyx > Gephyroberyx darwinii. The sequence continues at coordinate 22,837 of CABFOQ010046190.1, read as the reverse complement.
TCATTTCCCACATGAGGCTCCTTCAGAAGGATTCTTGGCTCAGAGTACAGAGAAAGAGACGCACATCTGACATGGAGTACACGCGCAACCCAGGAATGTACGAGTACACGCAGGACGCAATGCATCATACTTTGGAACTGCGCATGCCAACTTCTAGATTTAGAGTGTGTGATGAGCTGATAAGAAGTACACTAATAATGTTTAGTACTGCGTTACTATACAAGCTGCTCCAATGCCACTGAAACAAATTCCTGCACATTTACTGCACTTGGGGAATGAAGCATCTCAAGGCATACATGGTGGCTTTCTGCCTCACCTTGTCTCTGCAGAGGCTCTCGATGAGGGCGTCGGCCTCCTCCATGCGTCCATACATGACAAGGGCGATGCCCACCGCCAGGCCACGCAGGATCTTCTCATGTTGCGTCTCCTGGGCGTAGCCCACCATGTCCTCGATAGCCTGGGCGGACTTGGAGCCCAGCATGACCAAGCCGAGGGCCAGGCCTGCAGCCTCACCTGGGAGGACACGGGGGGGGGTCGTCGTTTTAACAACAGATGTTACAGTATACAGCATTAAAATATCACATACAGTATTGCTATATCGTAGTAAAAACACACCTTTAGCTGCTGCATTTGATTAGGTCCTTAAACCATATTTTATGTTTTCTAATATACTGTTTCATATTTATACTGTTTATATTGTTTGTCTCTTTTTTAAAATCCATGTTTGTAAGGCACTTTAGTTGCTAACTGTAGTTAACAACTAATTCGGAAGACTTTTTGGTATGGGAATGCATTTAAGTGTTTCCAGACATACATACCAGTGACAGCATCGTCCTGGTACAGGTTGGACTTGAGCAGGTCATAAACATCCTGTCTGGCTGTGCCCAGGGCAGCCAATCCCAGGCCAAGGGCGCCACCATGACGAACAATCTGTGAAACAGGAGTAAACAGATCATGAAAGATGGAACATAGAAAGATAAATATATTTTTTTTGTTGTTGAAGCGTTTCATTCCAAAACATTACATATCCTTTTGTAGACAAAAAAAAAGTTTATTAGTCATTAGTTTAAAAATAAATATGATTCATCCTGTAATATGTTACATTCATGCAGACTAAAGTCTAAAAATAGCCTATTATTATTGTTTTTAAATTTGGCGGTGACCCAGCGCTCGGGTCAAGCAACTCACATCATTACTAGCGTTCTTGAGCTGGCTGAGCAGGTAGTCGATGATGTCCCCGCCGTGGTTGGCGTGGATGAGTCCCAGGGCGTACAGGCCTCCTCCCTCCTGGTAGGCAGAGCCAGGGGAGGTGTCTTTGGGCAGGTAGGTGGCCATTAACTGGAGCGCCTCTTTCTCGTGGCCCTGAACAACACAGCATTTTAGATACAAAGATAAATAGAGACCATCTGAAATACGATCCACTTCACCTTTTTGGGGTTTGGATAATGTGTTTACAGTAGTGACATACAACTTTACCTTGTGGATGACACCCAGACTAGCTGTGGCTGTGAACTTGGCCCAGTTTGTGGCTCTCGCTAGCCACTCTAAGTTTTCTCTGAAAGTAAACCAAAAAAAACATTAGTCTAAATGTCAGTTGAAGTAAGCAGGTTTTTGAAGATGATTTTTCTTTCTCTTGCTTTCCAAATGCAGTGTAGTCCATGATTTTCTTTTTTTTTTTGATAGCTGAATTGCCTACCTGAGGAACTGGTCACTTGTGGTTCCTGTGTGCATGAAGGAGTTGGCTATGACCGTGGCTGTGTGGCACACTGAATTTCGGACCGCATCCTGGAGAAGAAGAAAAAAAAAAAGAAACTGGTCTGGAAAAAACTCTCACATCACATAAACTGACCGTAGTTATCCATTAAAGACACATTCTGCAATTTGCCAAAAAATGGGTTTATTAACAAAGTCTGAGTCCAATAACAAGAGTTAGTTTCATAATTTATCAAAGACTAATACACATTTTTCGTCAAATGATATTTCTCTATGTGTGTGTTTCAAATTTCTGGGCTAAAGTGAATAAACAGGCTTCCTGAATGTAGATCGTAGCTACTTCACAGAACACGTCAAGAAAAATGTCTTTTTACTACGTCATTATTGAGTCAACATTTCAACTATTTATTGTATAATTCCTTCATTAAAAACCATTTTTCGCCTCAAATCACGTAAAAGGTTTTTTAAGGTTTTTCCATTCAGCCCAACTTGTTACATGAGAACCTGTCTTATGAAACTGTAAATGCCAGCTGCTGTTACCTTTGTGTTTTTGAGGATCATTAGGTCTGTGTTGTTGTTTCGGATGAGGAACTGCAGGTGCAGCTCGATGGCCATCTCCCCACTGAGGATTTTGATCATCTTGGCGTTCTGGTCTTTGGGTTCATCCTTCTACACAAACACGGAGAAGCCACATGGTAGTTTGAGCAGCACCAAAATGGAAGATTGTCTACTGATGCACAAAAGCATTGACCATCACTTGGTATCAAAAAAGTGCCGCAGTATAGAAACAATCTAAAGAGTTTACCGTTTCTGCCGGCTTTCCAGCAGGGGAGCTGCCAGCCTTGTCATCCGTCTCCATTGCATCACTGCAACACAAACAAAAAACAGATTTTTTCGTTAATGTTGGATCACATCATCGCAGTCGATCAACTCAATGACTCAAATAAACCAGAGGAGAGTTTTTCTTAGTAGCCCAGGAGTTTCCCATATATTGATTATATTTTGGGTGCTGTGATGCACTAAGCTGGCACTGAAACCTGGTTCCTCATCATTGTAGTTGAGAAAATTATTTGATGCTGTTGAGCACTGAAAACTTGTTGGTGAACTACACAGACCATGATTCATTGCACCAATGGTGGGCATGGTCTTGGTCAAAAGGGGCGTCTGCAACAACAGATGGATTCTTAACACCCAGAAGGAGTAAAATCTCTTCTTGTAGAAACCTTTCTGATGTATCTACAGCTATGTTTACATCCAACTATCATGTTGCTAGCAGGAAAAGTTAGCTGCATGTCATTTTTGCTTCACAAAACTAGCAATAATCATCTATAAATATCGTCTATAAAAGAGAACTCTCTTTTATAGACGATATTTATAGATGATTATTGCTAGTTTTGTGAAGCAAAAATGACATGCAGCTAACGATTGAAAGTAAACTGAAGTAAAGTACCTACCGAGAAACACTGTGGCCCTTGCAAAACAATAAGCATTATTGACAACCATCAATCAATCAAGCCCCCCCCACCCACCTGTCTTTGTCTGGCGTGGGCACAGTGCCTGTATTTGTAGAGCCGGGCACTGCAGGGATGGGCGTGCCGACGGTGCGCAGGTTCTGGATGACCGAGGAGAGGAACTGCTGGCTGGCGCTCTCGTACAGGTCAAAGCAGATCTGGTAGGCCATCAGCAGGTTGTCCTCCTTCACCAGCTTCTCCAGGATGTCGCTCACAGCCTGCGGGTCGTCCAGGAAAATCAGACACTGGAAAGGGGAGGAGAGAAGAGGAGGTGGGAGAGGGATGGTTAGAGTGGATGTAAGGTTGCCACACAAGTTTGGAAAATCACATTTTAGATTCAGTCACTTCTCCAGGTTGCCACTTTCAGTTCATCAAGAACTTAAACTAAATCGGTTGCATCCCTAAGACGTATTCCTCCCAGAGGAGATGACCGGGAATTCAAATCGAAGTATTGTTCACATTTTAACTTTGAGCATTCAGTTGTTGCTCTTATCCAGAGAAACTTAAAGTAGCAGCAGTACAATACATGAATCAATAGTAAGAAGTGGAAAAGGCTAAGGCTGAACGATTGATTAAAATAATACCAAAATCACAATATAGATTACTGTAATTTCCAAATCATAAGAGGATGAAATTCTTTCTTTGAGGAAAAAGTATTTCATAAAACTTCCTAAACAGTATTCTGGTGTGCAAAATGTCTGGTCTACAAATGAAGCTGAATGTTGGAGAAAAAAAAACAACAACTTTCATCTCATACCCTCGTGCACGCACATATTTTTATACGTTTTGTCAATGTCATGCAACCCATACGATGACCTTCATCTCTACATCTCTTGTTCGATGGTTACCTGACAGACGTTGATGAAGTCTGGCTTCTCTAGGTTCATGTAGAGCTTAACCAGCACCCGGAGAACCTCGTTACGGAACTTCTTGTTCTGCATCAGGGACATGCACACCTTCAGGCTGTAGGCAAGGAGGCCACCCACATCGTTCTGCAGGAGTGGAGAAGAAAAAAGAATTACTGCTCTGTTTTATGACAAGTAATGGAAAACCCTGGAAAAAGGGAATAAGACTTGTGGATGTAGTGAAAGAGTGATCAGTGTCTATACAGTGATATGCATAGTCTGCTGTTCATTGTATGTCTTGTCTCTTTGCACTGCATGTGACATCCTGTTGTTCCTGCACCGTGTGTGCCAGTATCTACTGCGGAAATAAGTTGTCAATATTTCTCTGCGCCAATGTAACAAAGATAAATTATTTAGATATTTACTGGACTTGGTGATTAAAGTGATTCTGATAAATTCTGACAGTCGAAAGTTGAAAGTTGTGACTCTGGAAAAGGGTATGCCAGATTCAGGATGAAAACTGGTAATAAATATTCCCCCAAACTTAATCTAAAAAGCAAAAAAAAAAATGAAAAGGCCCACTGACCGATTCCAAGATGGTCTTCTCAAAGATGTCGAGGCGCCTAGTTTCCAGGGCGATGCCAATGGCCTGCTTGTACTTGTGGTCGTCTAGGCAACGCAGGAACATCTTATTGACGATGCCCTCCAGGCGAGGGTCAATGCTCTTCTTCTCCTCGTCCTCTGGCAGCTCGGCGTTCTCCACCCGCAGCTTGGTGTAGTGGTCGATGCATTTGGCTAGCAGACAAAAGGGATCAAGCAATTCATTTCACTGAATGTCAGAATGAATGTCACAGTTCAGGCCACCGTCATCAATTTCATCAACTACAGCATTGGCTTTATCCACTTGAGTGCCTGAGTTGGTTAATAAGCTATGGTGGAGACACTTTATTTCATGTGTTTTCAAACCCAGGACGTTGCGGTTACATGGTACACACACATGGATGCCCCCAGAATGTTCATGTCTTAAAGAAGTTCAACGCAAAGAAATAAGCCAGGTAGGCAAGGTAAGGTGTTTGTTTGATCACTCACCAATGATGGTCTCCACATACTCTGAGTCATCTGTGACATTGAAGAGATCTCCAGCACCCAGGGCATAGTTCAGGGATTCCTCAAAGGCTCCGAGGTGGTAGAAGACCTTAGAGGCCACCAGGGCAGCAAAAGATCTGCTCCGAAACGTCTCATCCTCATACAAAACCTCACTGTGAGGAGACAGTAAGTTTGAGTTTGTAAAAAAAGAAACCAGTAAGAGACATTTTTTTGTGATTTTCTATTGATCCCATCTATTGATCTAGTTTTATATTGCATCTGCCATTGATGCATCTTTTGTAACCTAGTAGCACACCTGTGACTTTATTGCACAGGCAGATCTTCGTCACTTTATCCTGCATCTAGTTTGTCAATTCTGTCTCGTCACCATTTAGTTTCAACTTCCCACAGAAGCTCACCAAAAGCACTTACATTTTGTCTACTGATCCCGAGATCTCAGCCCAGAAGTCATTGACAATGGAGTCTAGCTTGTGCAGAGCAAACTCCTGCAAGTGAACAAAGAATTGATGGATAAACATAATTTGATTAAGTTAACATGAAATGGTAGTGGTCAAAATTGTCTTCTTGAATACTGCAGACTGTGAAAACTATGGTGGTGAAGTATGATGTGTTCAGTTGTATATAGGATATTATATATCCCTATAGGAAGGTAGCAGCATAGCCATACCACACTGTACCAAGCTGACTGCAACAGTGAACATAAAATATGAAGCTTGCATTGCCTTCCTGACACAGTTGGAGACATGTGCATACAGATTGCCGACTTTTGGTTTCATGCCATTGCCCATCTTGCACTGAAAATCAGAATGGCTAGTGCACTTGCTAGCCCTGATAGATGTAGTTTTGTCTTGTAGGAGAGAATGTCAAGCCAAACTGGCAATTTAAGGCAGTCTTGCTTACAAGCAAATGCACATACCTCGTAGAACATGACTTCAAACCTTTCAAGATTCATCAGGAGTTACTCACTCATACATCCAGTACATGAAGTTATTTCAATACAATTTCAGTTACTAGAATCTAGAATTATTGAGCCAAGTGGTGCTTGTTGGATCATATGTATGCCGAATTTACCAGTAGCTCTTTACGCTTTGTAAAAGGTCTTATTTCATTTTCTACGAGTTGTGTATATTTGCCAGTAAGCAAAGCCACATTAAACCACTACATTTTTTTTTTAGTTTAGCATGACGTTCTCTCCATACAGCAAGGAATGGCATGTATCGAGGCTAAAAGTCTGCCATGTTTAGGCACCTGGTCCATCACTTTTCTTCACGCTGACTTACCTTGAGCTGGGGTTCTTCCTCATCTAGGAGGGAAATAATTCCAGCTGAAAGAAAAGTGAAATGTTAAAGTACATATTGCTCTCATTGTAACACCATAGATTACACACACTATCCAACTCAAGTAAGCATGTAGCCTCCTGATCTGTCACAATAACAGACCTGATAGCCGGGTGACAGTGCAGTGTGTTGAAGACAGTTCAACACAGTTAGCACTACATCTTAGTATATCAACTCCCATATTCAAACAGACACGGAGTAATTGAAATCAACACCTATTTGCTCCCATGATACATGGTAAGGTGTTATTTCTCTCTTAAAAACGAACATATTAGAAATTCCTTGTCTTGTTATTACCGGTTAACAACTGAGAAATGCTAGCTGTGTGACTCAGCTAATTCAATGGCGGCTAACGTCGTTATAGCTAGCTACAAAATACACAACTTATCCTACTTACCGGCAGATGTAATCATGTTTGTCTCTTTATTCCCTCCTCAACTCCACGGTCCCGTTGCGACGTTGTGATTCCGTACGAGTTTTAGCAGACAAATAAAGGAAAGGATAGCATCCGAGAAATACACTGGAGTGTAACAAACCGCAGCCGCTGCTAACTTCTTTTTGCCCAATAATGCAAGTCCCCTTCAAAAGGACCTGCGATTTGGACGACCTATTTTGCGCCTGATGAAAAAGATATTCAACTGCATTACATTATCCACTGTATCATCGTCGCTGGGCAAACCCGTATCAGCTCAACAATTTATTCACACAGAAACTTATTCACACAAGTTCCGTTTTTTTTGAGGAGGAATTATAGAAACAAATTAAATAAACGTGTCCATTTTTGAACCGGCGTCTCCAAAGCCGGTCTCCCGTGATTCAGTTCTTTTGCCTGTGCTTTGGCCACTAGGGGACTTGAACGTCACACACTACGCTGACACTGACATTTTTATCAAAGGGCATCAAGTTAATTGAAAATATATTCGAGTACAATTCGCGTGTTCTGTTGTGATTTCAACTAGACCTGTAGTTACAGTATATGAATACTGTATATTAGTTGTAGTATAAATTAAAGCCTATCGATAATGTAGACATTGGAAATGTATAATGTAAATCATTGGGCTGTTTCTGGCCAATATCATATTTTGGAGTAAAGCTTTTTTTTTTCTTTTTTTTTTTAGAATGCTTACCACATAGCACCTCATCGAGCTCAAAAGCACACAGGATTGTGGCTGCCATACAGATATATTTGACATGAACATATGTGAGAAAAGTCTTTATTTAAGGATCTGGCTGACTCCTGCTCATTTGCCCTCTGAACCTACCCCTATCTAAAGCTTTGAAAGTCAAGCCATCACCCCTTTCTCTGTGTCCTTCTTAACACATTATTGCTCACTCAAACAAACAACAACACACTTTAAATGTGTTATGTTTATTCCCATTTATATGAATACACAGTCACCTACACAAAATGATAAATAAGTTAAACACAAACTGTTCAATTTCTAGGCTTATTAGTGCAGTTGTCAGTACTGGTCATCTAAGGCACAAAATATTTACATTTATAGGCTACCTTGATTCACACCACATTTCAACATAGAACATTAATTTAAATGCTATGTTTCAATGACATAAACATACTAGCCTTACCGCACAATACTCTAATCCTGTACTAAGATAAAGGGCAATATGAGATAGGAAAAAAAGAATGTGTCTCTAACTGCATGTCTATGTCAACAAATACTAGATAGATGATAGATAGATGATTGACAAAGTATGACTAACTGATCAACAGGAAACATTTTGGCTAGTGAGCCATTTTAAACTGTTGTGTGCAGACTTGTCTTACATAAATTCCTCTGTGGCTAATCAAAGAACATCTAAGCCAACATGGCAACAGGTTGACAGATTGTATTGACTCTTTAGCAGCAGATGTTGCTTAAGGCAAAGTTGTACACCAACTGAACAGCAGGGATATCGAACACAGTGAAGCAACATGGCAACAGGTAGTATGGAGCTTTAGCACCAGATGTTGCTTAAGGCCAAGTTTTGACTTAACAGACAAACACTGTCCACAGTGACGGGGTGCGGCCATGGGTCACGTGTCGCCATATTAACTGTCCCTTCCAGCTGTTTCTCCGTCCACGTGAGGTCTGGTGGACAGAGAATTGGTTTTCAGAGGAATCCCTTCCTCTATACTTCCAGCGTCACCTGAAAAAAAAAATCAATACACTGTTATGTAGCCTGGTTGTCTGCCCTTGGGGCAAGACAGACAAAACAAGACAGTCTGGCTGCTGCTGGATGAAGGCCCAATAAGTGAAGTGTTAATCTAATCCTACAGATCATGGTGTCAGCCCCGGATCAATGTGTAAGCGATTAGGTTTAGAACAATATATTGGTGTGCCAATACTTGACCACCACCGATATAATGGAGGTTCCTCCCTGACCACAGCTACATGAAAACTGTAAACCCTGCAATTGTATTTTCTTTGCACATTTTAGTTTTTCATTTAATTGTTCAATAATGGGGTTTTTTATATATCAATAAATTCTTTATTTTAAAGGGGCGTAATGTATTCCTACCACTGACTATGTGAGGGGGGTCCCCCTGTCTTAAAGACCTGCTATCACTACAATAATTTCATTATTCTGGGTTTCAATGGAGAGTTTCAGTGTCCAAATGATATGAATACTATTTCAGGCTTTTCCAACCTGCCAAGAATTCAATTCTGGGGGAAACACAATACTCTGAATTATTTGGGCATAAAATAATACTGAATATCAACATAAAATTTTGGCTATCAGCAGCTTCAGTACAAAAATATCATGATCAGCATCGGCCTTCCATCATGCAATCAGTCAAAACCTATAAGCTATTACAAAAAGAGTGGCACCTTAGCCAAATGCCATCATACTGTTGAAAGTAGACAAGACAAACAAACTGCCTATCTTCAGATGTAGGTCAAGCAAGTGCCAAAAAAATTTGGGCAATTTATTTAACCTGCAGGGAGTGCCAGCTGGGTGGGGTTTACGGCATCAGACAGCCCAGATGGTGTCAAGGAAGTTGGCACGTAAAAGTATACTAACTTTCAACTGCTATCGTGAGATTGTCTAAACTTTCTGTCTCTCATTGCGTTGTCCTAAACGGTAAAACATACACAGCACACGTTCCAGCGTTAGTAAGTGTTGGTTTATCATTTACAATTTGGTGTCGAGTGTTGATTGGAGAGCCGGCGTGGTCAAAACCATAAAAAGCATTAACTCTTAACTCTGATGGGTGTGGACTGATAGAGAGCTGCGTTTCAAATAAAGAACGGAAATGCCCCGGACCCGGCTGCAGTCAGACCCAACCAGAACGGGATGGTGCCTCTACCTCTCTGCCTGCTGGTTGTAGAGCTGCCAGCCTGGCCTCTTATCCCTCTTCTGAGAGGCCAGGGCAAACACCGCAATGGCCAGAACAGTGTGTCCCCTCCATCGCTGGCGTTATCTGAAAAGGCAATTATAAGCATTTAACAATTTGGCAGCTTATCTAAGGGCAGATTGTTTCATGAAAGCTTCTTTTGTTTCCATTGCAGCCAAGCCTGGGAAAAAATAAATGTCTGGTCTTGTGAATGTCATGGATTGACCTACATAATGGAGTACCCTACTGAGCCTTGATGGACACAATAGTGCACTACCTAACAAAAAAACATAACACATAATATTCCTAGATCTTACAGTGTGTCTGTGGTACACAATAGTGAGTTTATAGTGACTTAATCTCCTTTGATATCACTATAATAGTCCTATAATATTCCTGTAGAGGCTGATGGTGTGTCTGTGGTACTCAGTTGAAGATTTATAGTGAACTCATTGTATTTTATGGTATTTTTCTCCTACAGTATCACTAGAATATTATATATAATATTTTCTATATTTATATTATATTGTATTATAAATTAAAATTACAGATTTATTGGGGCAGTCCACTATGTTATGCATCATCAAAGCAGCAGGGTGCCCTGGTTAAATAAGGGTCCTGAATCCCTAACAGCTCCAGGGGTTGGGGGTCAGGAGGAAAGGATTTCCCTGCAGTTATTCATTTTCAAGGCAAATACAGGCAGCAAACAAATCTGCTCTGTTATCTATTTGGCCCCTGGTCGGCTGAGGGAAACGGCCAGGTTTGGCTGCCCTTGGTAGATATGTCCATTACTCTGTTTTCATGTACTTTTGTTCTGATCGTATTTCTGTAAACATCCTTTTTGTCATAACTGATAATTGATTGTGTCATAAATCAGCCTGTGCCTATTGGCCTGTAACGTCATGTTGAGGCTCGTTTGTGTTAAAGGGCAGTATAAATAAACTTGACTTTGATTTGAAAGCGCTTGAAAAAAGTTGTCAGTTGTTATTCCACCTGCTGTTTGAGACGAGTGGAGGAGTTTGCAGACGTTTTTCTTGATGGTGAGCACCGTGGCTTCTGTCTTTGGGATGAAACTGCCGACCCAGATTGTCCCTGGTGAGTGTTTGCGGAACACCGAGCGGATCAGGCGCTCCAGGAGTTGCGCACACTGACGCGTCTCGGCGCTGTCCTGTGCGGTGCGTATTAATCCAAGCAGGGCTGGCCGGGCGCTGCTGGCACGTTTCGTACGCGCACTCACGTCCTTTAAAATCTCTGTCACGCACACTTCGTTTGAACTCTTCGCGAGAAACTCCTGTCTGAAGAGGAATATGATGATGGGAACGTCAATAGTTCGCTTCAGGCTGCAAATGTTGATGCTGGACGTTGCGATCCTCTGAACGTCTCCATTCCGCCTTTTATCCCCCGCCGGTTTGGCTCTCAATCCCAAATCCTTGGGCCTCGTTGACAGAGGAACTTCTTCTTTACACGGGACTGTCTCAGCCTTGCGACAAACATCGCTTTCGCTCGCAGCGTCGCCGTGACTGCCCGGAGGAGAGGAGTGGAGATGCCCGTTTCCGCTGCTGTCGGCCGGACTGCCGCGGCTGTTAAACATATCGCGGATGAACTCCTGCAATACTCCGGCGTCATCCTCCTCCTCTTCGGTTTTGCAGGCGTCACTGACCAAATAGATCCTCTCCTTACCTCCGATCTGAGTGATCATCTGCTGAAACTCCATCTCCTCTGCGGGCAGCGTGTCCTCCAGGCAGGCCGGGTCTGCCATGATGCCCGCGTTGCGCAGTCACAGCTTTACGGATCGTCTACAGAGAGATGGGTTCACTGACAAATCCATCCGCCGCCACCTCCCTGACCGCTCATGACCGGTGGACGTAAAGAGAGACTTGCTCCGAGTTAGTGGAAGGAAACCTCAGCAGAGAGGGTGGGGATTAAAGCTTTGTGTTTATTTCTATTGGCCGCTGCGTTTTGGTAGGCGGGGTCATCTGCAACTAGGAGCGAATACACTGCAGGCAACACAAACCTTTTACAGGACAATTAAATTACGCTTTAATGTAATACATAACATTACGTAAGCACAAGATGATTTGATGATAATAAAAGTTCACAGACATGGTAGTACCACAACCATGATGCCATAATGCCATAATGTGGACTTATAAACGGATAGAGGAGTGAATTGTTATCTCTTCTTGACAATGAAAGAGGTCCTGGGCCAGGCTGCTGATAAGGAAGTCTCAGGGTGAGGTCACTTTCTTGATTCCCAATATCTGCATTGAAAAGAGTCCCGTCTTCCCTCCGAGGTTGTAGAGGCCCAGCTTGTCAAAGCGGAGAAAAAACAAGGAGAAGGCAATCATGAGCACCAACTTCTGTAGCACAGGACCTCAACACTTTTACTTGATTGTTAGATTGCCTCCTTCAGTGCATGCCTTCTCAGTGAGTTCAAATGGCTTTCACCCTAAAACCCAGAGTGAAGGGCCTTCAGGTTGCAGTCTGCTCGGCTCCTGTGACTCTAATCCTTTAATCCACTCATGCCTGTTTCTTAATGTCAAGGCTCTGTCAATTTGACATTCCAGCGAGTTCATGAATTGAAATATAAGTCACAAAACCTCAACTAGCACTCAGCTATAGTCTGTGTGTGTGGGTTGCCTTATTGTTTACTGATGAATGAATGATAAACCTGAGAGGCTGACCACAACTAATGAATAGGGTTCAGCCTTGGACCTTAGACTGGCTGATCACTGATTGATAGGTGTGTTGCCCCTCTGTCAAGAGCTATGTCACTGGCTTACAAACTAACTGAAAGCTGTTGTTTGTCTTTTATTGTGTAGTATCTCTTTCAGTTCCCTCACAGAAAATCTTCCAGTGTTAAGACATATTGTATTTATTGGAGTGGACAACTTTGTGAGAACGTAAGCTCTCGTTGACATACTGACCTCTCTGTGCAGGTCAAGCAGTAACTGAGGGTCGAGGAACTCTATTGGACCAGCGATTGAGACACGGAGACCTAAGCGAACTGGGGAAAAAAGTGAACTGAATCGTATCATAATGTAAAAACAAGCCTGGATGGCCCTATCGTCTTTCTTGAGTAAAAAAAAAAAGCTGAAATCATTGTTGCAAACTTTTTAGTTAGTCACTGCAGAAAGTGCCAGGTAGGTTTTACTGAACAAGACGGTTCAGATGGTGTCAGGGAAGTTGGCACAAAACTATAAAAATGAAACACTATGAAACACTGACATAGTGTTGGTTTTTACTCTCTCACGGTTCAGTTAACACTTTTGCCATGTATCGATCTGGCACCAGAGTAGGGGGAAACAAACAACAAAAAGTATTTGCAAATACTATTTGGCCCAGGTCAGCTTATCTTTGGTTCACTGATAACACGTCTTGATTTCATCATGCTACGAACAATGTGTCAAAGAGATGCGGCAACGTTGCACAACCTGTGATTTTCTTATTTGACAGCAGATCTCTTAGAGAAGACAGATGAGAGGCCGTCAACATCTTCGAAGGCGATATGGGACTAAAGTCGTGGTTTTGCAGGTCGTAGTCGGTGGCAGAGCTGTTTCCCGGACTTCTCCTTCTCCGGCTGTTATTCTGTGTCATGTTGGTGTCGTGCAGGATCTGCAGTTGCGTGGGTGAAACTGTGGACACATCACATCACACAATGGACGCTTTTATTATGACTTTTGGATTACAGCACCAAAAAAACAATATGTAGAAACCATGTTTATACTACTGGAACATGGTGTCATCTATGGCATTAACTTGGCATATTGCTGCTCTGATTGGCACAGGAAGCAGATGACATGATAACCTGTTGAGGAGGAATGCTGCTGGAGTGGTTGTCCCTCAGACCCGGTTTCCGTCTCCCCCAGCGATGCAGCCGCCCTGGAATCTGAGACATTTTGGTGAATTAATCCTATTATTTGGATTCTCATTGTTAGTTGGGAAATGGAAACAAGATCTTTGAAACATGAGTGTGAGTTGAAATGTTAAACTTTCAATAACATAGAAAAGCAACCTATTGAAGTTGTTTACTGTATTTTAGGTTAACCAGCTGAGTCATCCTGGCCAGCGTTATTACAGGAAAACTCTGAAACACATTCCAGGAGTTATTTTGTGATCAAGTGTTGCAATTTACCTTTTTGTTGTATCCACCATCCCTTAACCTGCCTCATCTACTTCTACTTCAGTTTCTGATTTCCTACGTTTCCCAGAATACTTTTCAACATCCCCCAGAGAAGGGGCATGAAGGTGTTGCTCTGTCAAAAGTGGGCATAATGGCATATAAATACAGCTGGTTAGCCAAGTAGTTTGTGAACACTGGAGCGTGTCTATGATCGTGGCCGTGCCCCTTACTCTAAAATGCAACATGTCTTGAGGGTGCATTGCATTCTGGTCTATTTAGGCTACTGTCAGTGGAGAAATTGGCGTCTCTCCTCTTCTATGATGGATTTCTCCCTGCATGATTGTTGAACGTCGGTCTAGAAAGAAACTCATGCTCTTTGATTCTGAGGGGCTGACACCAAAACCTGACATTTACCGATGATGTTTTAGATCAATGAAACAATCTCTGATGTCAAACTCCGTTGTAGCTGCTGGAAATAGAAAGAAATCCACCACCAAACAACTAAAAATCAGTGTTTTTAGGTGGATTCTCCCTTTTCCCTTCCCTTCCCTTCCACTGACTTCGAGGCTTGATGATCATCATCACAACTTTATTATGTTACTATTATATATGGATGTCAAACAACATAAATCACATTCTTGGAAGAGATCATTTTACAAGACAAGAACAATAACAGTATTAATGTGAAGAAAAAAAAACAATGCACTAATATGACATCACAATAGTATTGTGATGTCATAAAACAAAGTCCTTACCGACAAAGTAGGTTCCGAGAAGCAGTAAGTAAAGAAAGTGACCAAAACCACCAATGGCACAGGTTCTTAACCACAGAGCCCAGGAACAAGCTTTCCTCCTTGTCATGGTGAGCAGAGGAGCGAATGCAGCGCTGGAGAGACTGTCCCAAATGTTTCTGGCATGTAAGCTTATTACGCGCCACTTTCACACAAAACACAATGGACCTGCAATAATAGGTGTTGGATTTCAACCAGCAGTCTTTGTCTCTGCTCTGTCTTTACAGGAGAGAACCAGTAAAATGCTCTGACCTGGGGCAGAGGAAGGTCCAATGAAGAAAACCTTATGCAATGTATTTACTTCAATATCAGAAAACAATCTGCACAGGAACATGGATATGGGTTCAAATTGACACCAAAAGTATTGTCAGCGTAGGAAAAAGAATCGTAGGCGTAGGAAAAAAAATCATAGGCGTAGATGTGGAAATGTTTCTTGTGATCAAAAAATAAATAAAATCAAATGCATTTTTCTGTATTGTAAATGAAAAAGTTATGTTCATAAATGTAAATAATAAAATTGCAATTGTTTACGATTTCAGTTTTTACAAGTACGATTTCATTTTTTTACGATTACGATTCTGTTTTTCGCTTGGGGTTTTGTCATGATTTTGACATGGAGGCGGGTTGAAGGGAAGGGGGCGACTTTATTGGTCACTAGGACAAATGCGTCATTGGTATGCACTGTGTTTTATGCACCCTGACTGAAGGCATGCACATCATCATTTAGTGGGAACATGGAGAGCAACAACGTCCTTCTCAGGTATTCGGCTAGCTATTAAACTTGTTATTGTGGATAATGAAGTACCAAGTGATGGATTGTTGGTTAAGTTACTAAACCTATTTTTTACATAATTTGGGATCTAAATGACTAATTCACAGAATAACACAAACAAACTAACCGAGATCGAGGCAGCGGTAGACCAGCAACTCCCGTGTTCTGCGAGGTAAA
>CABFOQ010046187.1:0-25625 GCA_900660455.1 Gephyroberyx darwinii | reverse complement strand
GGTTTCATACTTGGAAACCTCCAAGTATGAAACCTGACCCGAGAGGGCAGTGGTGGTGGTGGAGCGAATTAAGACACTTAAGGTTTAAAGGTGCATCCTGCAACTCCACATATCCATAATAATCAACTTCTGTCACATATAGAGAATGCCAAATAATCTGTTTGGCTTTGAAAGAAGTTGCATTGCTAATCAGGATTCAGGATTATGTCATGAGTCTGTCTTCTACCTGTGTGAGAGAGAGGGAGGAAGGAGAGAGAGTTAGGGAGAGAGAATCTTACTCCTGCTGGGTTGGCTGCTTGTTATCTGACTCTGTGGATGTCTTATGTGTCAGCCTTAACAGCCAGTAACAGCAAACAACCGACAGGGAATCTGTCGTCCTGCTGTCCATGTCTAACATCATGGACTGAAATTAACATCGTCCTAGATAGATAGATAGAT
The DNA here is from genome assembly GCA_900660455.1 of Gephyroberyx darwinii. Lineage (NCBI taxonomy): Eukaryota > Metazoa > Chordata > Actinopteri > Trachichthyiformes > Trachichthyidae > Gephyroberyx > Gephyroberyx darwinii. The sequence goes on along the minus strand of CABFOQ010046187.1, from coordinate 25,187 downwards.
ACTTTATTGATCCTGGGCAGTGATTAATCAATCAATCTTCTACACATCCTTGGATTATTGAGAATAAGCAGGTTTGGGTTGAAAGAAAATCCTCCAAAAGGTCTGTGCATCACTTTCATTGCACACATCCCATGTCCCACCCCAATGCAAGTGATGCAATGCAATGGCCCCTAACGCTGCTTTTCCTCTGCAGAAAGGAAATACCGCCCTCCATATCGCCTCATTGGCTGGACAAAGAGAAGTAGCCAAGATATTGTTGAAGAGAGAAGCAGATGTCAACGCTCAATCACAAGTGAGAATCCTCAGAACACAAGCTATGGTATTGAACTGTAGATGTGTTACACCACCATCCTCTGACTACGTTTATGGTTATTGCCTTTACAGAATGGCTTCACTCCGCTCTACATGGCAGCCCAGGAGAATCACTTGGATGTGGTGCGTTACCTGTTGGAAAATGGAGGCAACCAGAGCATTGCAACAGAGGTTGGTTTGTGTGTGTATGTGCGTCTCCGTATATGTTTTCTCATATTTGTTGCATTGTACAAATTACAGTTACATATGCAGTGATATTTAGTGATATGTCCCTCTCCTTCTCTCTCTATCTCAATCTTTCACTCTCATTCCCTCACGTTCTCTTTTCTTGTCTTTCTCTTTCTCCTCTCCATACCTCCCCTCCAGGATGGCTTCACCCCACTGGCCATTGCTCTCCAGCAGGGCCACAACTCGGTGGTCTCTCTGCTCTTGGAGCACGACACCAAGGGCAAGGTCCGCCTGCCAGCCCTGCACATCGCCGCCCGCAAGGACGACACCAAGTCTGCTGCCCTGCTGCTGCAGAACGACCACAACGCTGACGTCCAGTCGAAGGTGAGGAAGGGAGGGACAGATTAATGGAGGGAGGAGGGTGGAGTGCGAGAAGGGGGTGGAGCAAGAGATGGCGGGAAAATGGGAACCGAGAAGTAGTGTGCAGTGCAGAATCTTTCATATTAATATAGTTTTATTGATCTCATTGATTAGTTAGCATTTACCCAATAATACTACGGAATCCTTTGTTTTTCACTCGGTGCTCTAGTTTTTCTCTGTGTAGTGTTGCCTTGGAAATGTACTGTGTGTTTTATGTCACTCTTGTGGTGAGAAATCCTTCCCCTGACAACCCAACCACCTATTTCCCCCTTTCTCTCTCTATGCATCCCTAACCAGATGATGGTCAATAGAACCACAGAGGTATACAAACTGATTGTACTCATCACCTATTTTTTAATTCCCTCTGTATCACTTCTGACCATCTCTTTCAGCACTTTAGTTTTGATCGTTCCCTTATTGAATGGGGGCTTATGGAATACTGCATGTCAGAATTATGTACCACTAATATGGCATTGATCTTTGTGTGTGTGTGATACAAACATGCATCTGACAACCGCTGTACTGTACACTCCTGCATGGCTGACAGTTAAACACATTGTCTTGTATAAATAGCTTCCTGCAAATGTTAGGTTATTGTGGGGTTTCTTTGGTTATTTCATTTGACACTTCTTGATTTCTCTTTTTAGTTTTTAAATGAATGAATGATTCTTTAAACTATAATACAGTTTTTCATACTTTAATGACGCTGACAGCATTCTAATATAGAAGCGCTTTTCATTTCTTTATCTAGAGCACTCTTTCTCTACATGGCCCACAGCATGTGGACTCCTGAGCACATTCATGTCATTGTTTTTCTTTTCTGAAACACATTGTCTGCCCGATCTTTAAGTTAACTCTGTTTCTTAATTAAATTGCACCGTGTCTATCAGAATGGGAAGGTAAGGAGCAAACACCATCGCTACAACTCTGTAATGTAGATATTTATATATATAGCCCATATATAAATGTCCATCTGTCTGTCTTAGCAGATACACGTAGTGCATAGTCTCTTTGTGTTTTTCTTTATTTTTTTAAAGACCTTTATGTTATCTATGTAATCTTTTTTTTATTAAAAAATCAAATTGCTTTAATTATTTCATTATTGTTCCTTTCATAACAAGCTTGGTAGAATTTCAGGGCTTGTCCATGTATTGCATGTGCTATTTTTGGGCATGATGAGTTTTGTTTATGCTTCGTCTTTTACTGATTTGTCTGGTTTATTTTTCCAGCCTCGCTGCCTCGTGGGAATGCTGCATGCATTAGAGTCAGTTTTCTTTCCTGTATCTACTGCAGAAGAAAAATCTAATTTCTTTCTTTCTTTCTTTCTTTCTTTCTTTCTTTCTTTCTTTCTTTCTCCCATCCTATTCCACCTTAATCTTCTTTTCTTTTCCATCTGTTCTCCAAATTTCTCACCTGCTATTTGCCCCAATCTTCCCTTTCCTTTCTCTTTCTGACTTCCATCAACCCCCTACCTTTTTCTAACAGAGTGGGTTCACGCCTCTGCACATTGCTGCTCACTATGGCAACGTGAATGTCTCCACCCTGCTGCTGAACAGAGGAGCTGCTGTGGACTTCACAGCCAGGGTAACGTCCCTTTTCACTTCTCTTAGCCTATCATGACAGAGACTATATGGCTGTCCACCAATAACCAATGTATCTGTCCATGTCCAGGCTGTCACAGCAGCATGTTTAAAACTATCTACCAATCATTATAGGCTGAGAATAAAAGGGACAGTTATGATTGCATTTCCAACCCCTCTAGCCTATCAAAGGCTGTGACACTTTCATCAAATATATAACTATTTATTAGCTTTTATTTTAATGTTTTGTTATGCTGTTTATTGTGTCCCATTTTTTTTTACTGCTGCAATAATTGAATTTTCCTCAGGCATAACGTTAACTGTTCCCTTGTTTCCTCATCTACCTTCTCAGAATGGAATAACACCTCTCCATGTGGCCTCCAAGAGAGGCAACACCAACATGGTGGACCTGCTGATGGACCGAGGAGCTCAGATAGACGCTAAAACCAGGGTGAGACTCATGTCATGTTGGCATAGCAGTTTTTTGTAAATGAAGGGCTACTGAGTTACACATATGCTGCCCTCTGGTGGATGCTCTACAGGGTGTAGCAACCAACTGCTGATTGACATGTCCTCAGATTAGAAAAATTGGATGGACCTCTGTGCTTTGTACTGTCTCACGTGTTCGTATGTATTTGTGTGTGTGTACGTGTGTGTGTGTGTGTGTATATATGCATTGTCTCTCAGGATGGGCTGACCCCTCTGCACTGTGCAGCCAGGAGTGGACATGACTCAGCAGTGGAGCTGCTGCTGGAGAGAGGAGCCCCAATGCTAGCCAGAACCAAAGTATAGTATAAACACACATGCATATATTCACTAAACATAGTAGAAACAGTAGAGTTATGCTACACTAGAAATCCCATGGGCTTCCAGTAATTTCACAAAAAAGCAGATAATACTACTCTTCTCTGCTTCCTTTGCTTCTTATCTCTGCCACTTCACTTTTTCTTTACTGGTTTCTCTGTTTTTTTTTCCATCCACCCCTGTTGTCCTCACCCAGAATGGGCTGTCCCCACTGCACATGTCGGCCCAGGGAGACCATGTGGAGTGTGTGAAGCACCTACTGCAGTACAAGGCGCCTGTTGATGATGTCACACTGGACTACCTTACGGCGCTGCATGTAGCAGCTCACTGTGGCCACTACAGAGTCACCAAGCTGCTGCTGGACAAGAGGGCCAACCCCAACGTTAGAGCACTGGTAGGAAAACATAGACGCGTAGATAAGACAAATGCACACACACTTGCCAAAATGACTGGCAAATGTACACAAACACATCATACATAGATACCTGTTTCTTATACACACTCACTCACTCACTCACTCAGACTGCTTTCTCCTCACTCTTCCTTGTTGCTCTCCTCTCTCTCTGTGTACCAGAATGGTTTCACCCCTCTTCACATTGCCTGTAAGAAGAACAGGGTGAAAGTGATGGAGCTGTTGGTCAAATATGGAGCCTCCATCCAGGCAATTACTGAGGTGAGACACGTGGCGGCGGTGTCTCAGGGTAGATAGTATGTGTTTAATATGAATATTTTCACTCTTGTATCCTGCTTGGATTGAGTATTCCTTGTTTGTTTATCTCTCTCTCTCTCTCTCTCTCTCCCTCTCTCCCTCTCTCTCTCTCTGTAGTCTGGTCTGACTCCCATCCATGTAGCAGCCTTCATGGGCCACCTGAACATTGTTTTACTTCTGCTGCAAAATGGAGCTTCTCCTGACGTCTGCAATATTGTGAGTACTGACCAGCAACTGTTCAACTTTCTGTAGTCAATAGTCAGAATAACCATTACATACAGTAAACTTCAATTTCTCAACTTAACACCTGACACTCAGGCAACCAACTTGCAGCTGTGCATCATTACTGTCGGGGGAAACACTTGCCAATATCTATTTCCATTGGCTATTAATGTTTCATTCATTCTGCACAGTGTGCTAATGTGTACTAATTTTCGGTGTGTGTTTGTGTGCATGTGCCAGCGTGGTGAGACAGCGCTCCACATGGCAGCACGTGCAGGTCAGATGGAAGTGGTTCGCTGTTTGCTGAGGAACGGAGCATTGGTGGATGCCATGGCCAGGGTGAGTAGCACCGTCAATGTTAGTCATTGTCCTCTTCTTCTTGGAATTAATAATCTCTGTACATATGTAATTCAGTGACAAGGCATACATAATCCAGAAGAAACCAGAAGCAGAAGCACTGGGAGTTGTAGGTCACCTCACCTGCCTCAGTCTCGGTTGTCTCCGTTTTTCTAATCCCACCGTCTCCATCTCTCCACTTATACAACACATATACAACACCACCATATTTCCACCGCAGGAGGACCAGACCCCCCTCCACATTGCATCCCGTTTGGGGAAAACAGATATTGCCCAGCTGCTGCTGCAGCACATGGCCCACCCAGATGCTGCCACCACCAACGGCTACACCCCTCTCCATATCTCAGCTAGGGAAGGCCAGGTGGAGACTGCTGCTGTGCTGCTGGAGGCCGGGGCCTCACACTCATTGGCTACCAAGGTGAGCAGAGGATGATACACACATGAGACACACAGTCAGAGACAGACACAAACAGCCACACATATACAGACATAAAGATTCTCACACAAGCTCATGAACATCCAACTAAACAGTTTAAATGTCTAAGTTTGAAATGATTCGCCTTCCCCTCTACAGAAAGGATTTACTCCATTACACGTAGCAGCTAAGTACGGAAGCCTTGATGTAGCAAAACTCCTCCTTCAGCGCAGAGCTCTCCCTGATGATGCTGGCAAGGTGAGCCGGTAGACCTTTTTTTTTTAGCTTTTTAGTCCATGGCTAGGCCTCATTCATGTGTGTGAAATAGACATGAGAGTTTCTAACCAGTAAAATAAATACAGTCTAACAAACACAGCATAAAAATATAGGCACACTCTTCCATTGGAGAAATTTCTATCCTCCAATCAAATGTTTTCTCTTACAGAATGGCCTAACTCCGCTACATGTGGCAGCACATTATGACAACCAACAGGTGGCGCTGCTGCTGCTGGATAAAGGGGCATCGCCTCATGCTACAGCAAAGGTTAGAATAAAATATAATTACTCAGTTATTATTAAACAGTAATATCCCACCATATTAGGACAATAGCAACTGCAGTAAGACAGAATCAGTCACATTAGAAAATAGTTACAAACTGACTCTTAATGTCCCTCCCTGTCCAGAATGGCTACACTCCTCTCCATATCGCGGCCAAGAAGAACCAGACGGCCGTTGCTTTAGCTCTGCTGCAGTACGGAGCGGAAACCAACGTTCTGACCAAGCAGGGAGTCAGCCCGCTGCACCTGGCAGCCCAGGAGGGACACGCAGAGATGGCCAGCCTGCTGCTGGGCAGAGGAGCTCACGTCAACACACCCACCAAGGTGACACACACATGCATACACATACACAGTGTTTAACGTGGATAATAACAAATTACTAACAAATTGTTAAACAAGAAATAAATGTCAAATTGATTTTGAGCTTTACAAGCCTCTACGGGTTTTTAATCTCACCCACATTTGTTTAGTTATGTATTCTGTTCTATATTCTCAAACAAATGAAATTAAATGAAAATAATCTACATTCTATCATTTACTATTAATTAGTTAACAATGGAAATTGACTAATCATGAATTTGCTTTAAGTTAGCCATAAATATTAAATAATCATTCATTTGCCATTTATTTGTGATTGTTATTATAAAGTGTTTGCTGCCTCCTTTCTTTCCTCTTCACACTCACCATCGGTTGTGGCGTGTGTAAACATAGACACTAACCAAGACAGCTCTCTGTTATATGTGTTACAGAGTGGACTGACTCCTCTCCACCTCACAGCCCAAGAGGACAGGGTGAGTGCAGCCGAAGTACTGGCCAAACATGACGCCAACCTGGACCAACAAACTAAGGTACAGTCTCTCTCTCTCTATCTCTCTCTCTCTCACACTCACACTCACACACACACACACACAAAACTATTAATGTATTTGAAGGCATAGCTCTGCTGATAACTATCTCAACGTGAAGAGTTGTTTTTGAAGAAATATAACTATAACTTTTGGTAACCCCATTTGATGGCATGGTGGCTCAGTGGTTAGCACTGTTGCCTCAAAGCAAGAAGGACCCGGCTTCAGTTTCTGGTCCTTTTCTGTTTGGAGTTTGCATGTTCTCCCTGTGTTTGCATGGGTTTCCTTTGGGCGCTTCAGTTTCCTCCAACATTCCTCCACAAAGACAGGTGGATTGGATACTATACATTTCCCATTTGTATGAGTGTTTGTGGTCACTGAGGTAATGGGGATCCTAATTAACAAAAACAAAAATTTCAAATTCCCCATTTGACCTTGTAGTAACAAGCCTTGACTAGGCCTGTTTCTAACCCTTGAGCTGAACAACAGCACAAACATGCCAAGAAAGAAAATAAAACTTTAAGATCATGAAACAAAGTATGTTTTCCTCTCTTTCATCCCCTTATTCTCTCTCCACTTAAGCTCGGATATACCCCTCTGATAGTGGCCTGTCACTATGGAAATGCCAAGATGGTTAACTTCCTGCTACAGCAAGGTGCCAGCGTCAATGCCAAAACCAAGGTAGGGTTCAAGTGTCTCTGACCATGTTACACTGCAAGAGAAATGAATCACTTTTTACAGTTCAAAATCCCATTTTTTTCCCCTACAGAATGGCTACACACCCCTTCACCAGGCAGCACAACAAGGGAACACACACATTATCAATGTTCTGCTACAGCATGGGGCTAAACCCAATGCTACTACTGTGGTGAGACAGGAACACGTTACCCCCACTCTCAGTATACAAAGTATTGTGAAAAAAATGAATAAGTAAACTCTTCTTTTGTCTCACATGCTATATCTTTCTGTCAGAATGGAAACACTGCTTTGTCCATTGCTAGACGTCTGGGTTACATCTCAGTGGTGGACACACTGAAGGTCGTCACTGAGGGGGTCATCACCACAACAACGGTATGCTCCAACAGAGACTCCTGGAAGTCTTAAGTTAACGTCACCCTGAATTTCCCAGAAACCCTCAACACCTCATCCCTTTTACAGAACATGGCCAGTTCAATCCCCTGTCCCTCATATTTCCATTTTGTCTGTGTTTTTCCATGGCTGTGGATATCACATCAGACGGTTACAGAGAAACACAAGCTGAATGTTCCAGAGACCATGACTGAGATCCTGGATGTGTCTGATGAAGAGGGTGAGTAACTTACAACACAGAAATCAAAAGAAAGAAACAAAGAAAGAAACAAAGCAAGTAAGAAAGCTTAACTTTCAAGCATTTGAAACACTGTGGTTAATGTGCTACTGTGATGTTCATGACTATATTGAGGTCAGTGTGTTGCACTGTGTGGCACCGACAGACATGTTTAGTCTCATCCAGTCAGACAACATTACCCTATGATGGAGACTGCTAGCACTCTTTTCCTTCTTAGTTTGCATTGTGGGTAATGTAGTTTTGTAGCTGTGTTCTCAAAGCTGTGTGTTCCATAGCTCTGAGGCTCATGGAAGACGAGCCATTCACTGAGATGTCTGTGAAGCTGGAAGGTACTGGGAAATTGACAGACTGGTCTGTCCTGCTCTGCCTGTTTGGCGTGGAATATATTTTTGTTCTTGTACCTAATCAATGTAATCATATTAGGCGCATGCTGCAATGATTTTAATTGCATTAAAGTTAGAGAAATATTGTTCATAGTGCTGTGCAGTGTTATTTCTTGTTCAATTTAGTTTCTCTTACTTTAGACACACCTGCATTGTTCTGACACTGTTTTTATAGGCAATAATAAATAGCAATAAATAGCATCTCAGTAGAATGTGCATTAATGCAACACAGGAAACTAACTGCACGAAGGTTATGGAGGGTGTGGATATGATCATGGCACTCGTGATGACTAGGATTTCACCTGTCATGTCAGCGTGATTTTTACTAGCTCTCATCACATCAGGGCGCATTGATGAAGTGATGTGGATGTACAACGTACAATTTTTTCTTCTTTTTTCAATTTTTTGTCAGGTCTTTGCAACCAGATTTGAAAGTGCTCAGACATGTATTTTCCTCACAATTCTCCATAGTCTGGACACAATCCAGCCAAAATGGTACAATGAATATACAATACAGAAATGGAAGATGCATAGTGGGCACTTCAGGCTAACTGGACTTACAACAATTTTGAAATCCCAAAAATGAAGTGAAAAGTGTAACTTGCCAGTACCTGATGAGAATACTGTTGAGAATTTAAAACTCTCTCTCTCTCTCTCTCTCTCTCTCTCTCTCTCTGTGTGTGTGTGTGTCTCTCTCTCTCCCAGGTGAGGACACTATGACAGGGGACGGAGGGGAGTATCTGAGAGCAGAGGACCTCAGAGAGTTGGGAGACGACTCTCTGCCTGGACACTACTTGGATGGCTTCAGCTACATGAGTCACAACCTGGACAGGTCACAAAAGCACACCCAGGCACACACACACACACACACACACACACGCACACTCCACAAAATGTCTCCTTTCACATATATTAACAACAGCAATTATGACGGCTTTGAAGAAGGTGATTAAAAATTGCTCATACCTTCACCTGCTGACTTGACTGACCTGCCACAACACATTTACACACATACATACAGACAGATATATACACACAAAGGCACTCAGAAAGTATCTAATCCAGCTCCCCGTTCCAACAGGCCGCAGCAGACTCCCATTCACCAAAGCTTCCACCAGAGAGACGGGGTTTTCATAGAAGACATGATTACAAGCCACCAGGTGAGGACAAATCATATAAACAGTGTACTATCTCACTTGAATTGATTCATCCGGCTGTCATTTTGCTTGGTTAGAAAGGCCTTTGAAGGCTAACATAACACTGAATATTGACCATATTTTCTGTAAGAATGCTGCATTGCCAACTGGCCCACTGGTTTTTGGTGGTCTGTAGGTGTCGTCTTTGTCTAGAGAGAATGAGAAGGACTCGTTCCGTCTGAGCTGGGGTGCTGAGCACCTTGACAACGTGGTTCTGTCCTCCAACCTGCTACACTCTGGGTTAGTGTGCACACACGCGTACACACACTGTTCCTGGAGTAATAGTGAATACGCTATGGTTTTGTATGTATTCTTGAAATGGAGACTTGTTCATGTTTGTCACATTTTTGTTAGTTGTTATTTATTTTGCCTTTGTATATTTTTTCCCACTCCTTCACTTTTCAGTTCCCTTCTCTCCTCTCTCCTCTGTTCTTTGCTGCTGTGTTATTTTCTATCTCTGCTCAGTTTTTTTCTCACTCCTCCTCACTCTTATTCTCTCTTTTTCGTTCATTCTCTTGTTCTTTATTCTCTCTCCTCTCCTGGCTGTGTTTGTGATCGTGTTTGTTGTATTCTGCTTCTAGCCGTTCCTCCCCGTGCCTAGACCATGACAACAGCAGGTGATACTCCTCATCTTGGTTATACTTTTTTTTCTTCTCTCCTCCACATTCTCACTCCCTTGTCCCCATCTTATCTGTTTGCACAATTTCATGACGCATGATTCTTTTTCCACTTCCAGGATTCATATTTGATAAACTAAAAACATGTTAACGTCATTTCTGTTTTTATTTTATGTACAGAAAGCTTGATAATATTATTGTAAGGACTAATATTATATATTAATTGTAAGGATTAATATTCATTCTTATTTGCTCTTACAGTACAAAAAATCCCTCCTGGACGAATCTTGTTTAATGCCTTCCTCTTCACACACCTGCTTTGCAAATTATGTTCACATGAAATTGGATTGAAGACAATGAAATAGAACAGGCTGGAATTAAATATTTTCTGTCGACACCTGCTTGTCATTGTAACACTACTGATTAATGACATAAAAGTAGTGCTCTCTCAGTCTCAGTTGCTTTGTCCGCATGGACGTTCATAATCCACAGACTGAACATCTGTTTCAGACAATATTACATATTTTAGTATTTCTCTTTTACTAACCTTTATTTCCTATTCACAAACAATAACTTGTGAGTTTTTGACAACCAGTTTATCTGGCCCTCAGCTTCCTGGTCAGCTTCATGGTTGACGCCAGGGGCGGAGCCATGCGTGGTTGCCGTCACAACGGCCTGCGCATCATTGTGCCGCCTAGGAAGTGTTCTGCACCAACACGGGTAACATGCAGGCTGGTGAAGAGACATCGTCTGGCCTCCATGCCCCCTATGGTGGAAGGAGAGGGGCTGGCTGGTAGAATCATAGAAGTAGGACCCACCGGAGCCCAGTTCCTGGGGTAAGCGTTTATTTGAGTTTGTGTGTTTGTGTGTGTGTGTGTGTGTGTGTGTGTGTGTGTGTGTGTGTGTGTGTGTGTGTGTGTGTGTGTGTGAGAGAGAGAGTGTGAGTGGTCACATTGTGCAGTGGTGTGTGTGTTCATGTTCTCTTCTCCATTCCCCTTTTGTGCTGCGTATGGATCAGTAAGCTTCACCTTCCCACGGCTCCACCCCCTCTGAATGAGGGTGAGAGCCTGGTCAGTCGCATCCTGCAGCTGGGTCCTCCAGGGACCAAGTTCCTCGGGTAGGGCCACGGGTTGGGGACACACCACCAGCCTGGCATCCTGGTCACAAACCCACCCTCCTACCCTATCCACATCAGTTTGCACTTTTCCATGAAGTCATTAGTTGGCTCTCCAATGCGACACTATTTCTGTTTACTTTTTGCTATTTGTTTCTGTCAAGTTACTTTCTTTGTTTTTTGGTACTATAACAACAACAGTTCATTTGAAACAAAACCACCTCACCTGTCTTTTTGTTGTTGTTTTATCATCATGCTTGTTTTAACCTATCCCAGTACCGTTCCAATCTCCAGATCCCTTTCTAGTTGGATTCTGCTCCCTCTTGAAAGTTTAAATGTTTAAATGTTTAAATGTTTGATTCATGAATCACTGCAAGCATGACATATGCCTTATTTTAAAAAAATAAATATGAATCTTATGCTTCTATATAATTTATAGGTTATGCATTAACCACAGCCACCATCATATCATCTCTAATAAAGTCAGCTCCCATTGCCAGACTGTAACCATGTACTGTATGGTTTAATCTATTCAACATTATCTTCTCACCCTTTCAGGCCTGTGATTGTGGAGATCCCCCACTTTGCAGCTCTGCGGGGGACAGAGAGAGAGCTAGTGATCTTGAGGAGTGAGACAGGGGAGAGCTGGAGGGAGCATCACTGTGAATACACTGAGGAGGAGCTCAACCAGATACTCAATGGCATGGACGAAGGTAAGCTCTATGCTGGGAATGTGAACAGTGATGTCAGTCAGGGGTTGTGGAGAGTGCATATACTGTGGCATATCTTACTTTGGGGTTTAGAGGTTGTGTAGCATAGGTTGAATATAGATCTTCAAGGATAACAGTAGTAATAACTATCCAAGAATTTATGTGTCTGCAATTTTAGTGTCTGCAACTTTGTTCCTGCTTGCACTGTGTACATCTGTGATCTTTATTTCCAGAACTGGATTCCCCTGAGGAGCTGGAGAAGAAGAGAATATGCCGCATCATCACCCGGGATTTCCCACAGTATTTTGCAGTGGTCTCGCGGATCAAGCAAGACAGCCATTTCATTGGCCCAGAAGGTGGGGTCCTGAGCAGCACTCTGGTGCCCCAGGTCCAGGCTGTCTTCCCTGAGGGAGCCCTCACCAAGAAGATCAGAGTCGGACTACAGGTACATATAGTACATCCCTTGGCCAGATAAGTATCTGAGTAGTTTATGTCAGTTCAAATGCATGTTCAAAGAAACTAGAAGGCAATAGTTGAAGTTGTTGAAATTAAGTTCATATTTTTGTATTGTCTTAGGCCCAGCCCATCAGTGTTGAGGTGGTGAGAAAGATTCTTGGTAACAAGGCCACATTCAGCCCAATTGTCACGTTGGAACCAAGAAGGAGGAAGTTCCACAAGCCAATCACCATGACAATCCCAATTCCAAAGAGTTCCAACACTGATGGGCCAACCGCCGTGTTTAGTGGGGAGACCCCCACCTTACGTTTGCTGTGCAGTATTACTGGTAAGGGTGAAAATGCAAACCTGTCCTTGCATACCATATAGGCAAATGTCTCTGTTTGTGGTGAGGTCACATGGTCAGAATACATCCCGCACTTTATCTAAAACTTTACCTGTCGGTCAAACACTGGGTGATTTCGAGTATCTTGGCAGTCTTTTTTCATTGATGGATTGGTTTGGAAACAAATCATGGCTCTGTGTTTCAGGTGGAACCACTCCTGCCCAATGGGAGGACATCACTGGCTCCACACCTCTCACCTTTGTTAACCAATGTGTGTCCTTCACCACAAATGTGTCAGCGAGGTAAAGCCTCCTCTAGTTTTTATATGTGATGTGTTAATATGCTCTTCTAAATCTTCTATCCAAGATTTCACAATGATTACCTAACTTACTTTGCAACTAGCTGGCGTCTAGCAATCACTTATTGATTTAAAGTCTCATTCATATTCCTAGGTTCTGGCTGATTGACTGCCGGCAAATCCAGGAGTCAGTCAATTTTTCCTCTCAGCTGTACAGGGAGATCATCTGTGTCCCATACATGGCCAAGTTTGTTATCTTTGCCAAAACCCTGGACCCTATAGAGGCACGCCTGCGCTGTTTCTGCATGACCGACGACAAGATGGACAAGACCCTGGAACAGCAGGAGAACTTCACTGAGGTGGCCCGCAGCCGAGACGTAGAGGTACAATGGGATGGTGGGGGATAATGGAGGAGAGAGAAGTGTAAGAGGAGTTATGAGGCTAAAGGAGGTGAGAAGGGAAATGTGAGCTATGCTGGGGTAGCCTACAGCCAAGAGGTGAAAAGAGAGGATAGTAGCAGAGCAGGGAGAGAGCATAATGGAAAGCAAATGGAGGGGAATGGGGGGAAGAAGCAAGAAGAGAAGAGAAGTAATAAGTGGACATTTAAATTACTAATTGCCAATGCTAGACATTTTAGTAACGGTGTAACGGTGAGTAAGGGCTATACAAGTAAATGTGATTTGATTTGATTTGATTTATAAACCAAGTGACAATCCATAAATATTAATACTTATTAAGTGCTTGCTTATCTTGTATACAAAAATATTTTTTAGTTGCTGGAAAACTGAAATGGAAATGGAAACTATCTTGCCAAACAAAGCAACAATTGTGGAAGGGCCTTATTTCAAAGTTACCAAAATACCATTTACATGGTATGCGTTTTATCCGACTGAGCCAACTTCTGGAGATCATTCCAGAAGGGGAACTGCAAATTGCGAGGAGACAGAATTGGTTTCAAGTACAATCAAGTATGCGACAAGTAATGAGTATGCAACAAGCATGTGATAAAGTAATAAGTTTGCTTTCTACCCCTAACTTAACTGATTGGAGGTAGTTTGTATTGGTTTGTTTGGATCATGAAAACAGCTGTGATATCCACACACAGGTGCTGGAGGGAAAACCTATATTTGCTGACTGCTTTGGAAACCTGGTGCCTCTTACCAAGAGTGGACAGCATCATGTGTTCAGCTTCTTTGCCTTCAAAGAGAACAGACTAGCCCTCTTCATCAAAGTATGCTTATACATTGGCTGTGAATTCCTGAAATTTATATTCACTTGTTTGTTTCTGTTAGAAACAAACAATTCAAAATGTATGCAATTAATGGACCAAATAATTGTTTCACTGTCTGACAGATTCGAGACACAGCACAGGAGCCGTGTGGTCGGTTGTCCTTCACCAAGGAACCCCGCACTTACCGTAGTCTTAACCACAATGCAATCTGCAACCTTAACATCACCCTCCCAGCATACTCAAAGGTCAGCATCAACATCATTCAGTCTAAACTCATGTAATAATAGTAATTTACATTTAGTAGTAATGATTGCATTCCATTGTTTTCTCTGTTTTATTCTTCTCCTTAGGAGTCTGATTCAGACCAAGATGTTGATGATGAGGTAAATAGTTTACTTGATACAATAGTAGAACGAAGAAAGAATAATAGTGTAATTAAATAGTAGTTAATTATGCCTTTTGACTTCCTTTCTTGCAGAGTGAAAAGAGTGACAAGAAATGTAAGCTGGTTTGCTATTATTGTCTTTTTTTAAGAGTGTTCAACTATCTGTTTTTGAGTATCCTGCAAAAACCTGTTTTTATCTTTTTTATAAATTTTTCAGAAATACAGAAAATTGATTGATTTTCTCATTAACATCCATGCGTTTGGGACATTTGAAAATACAGTTTAAATGGTTAGTCTTGGTGCTGGGGTCATCCAACTTTTTTTACATGACATGCAATCAGTTGTCAATTACATTTTCAGAGATATGAGGTTTCTGCAGGACACTACACTTTAGAAGTATAATATACTGAAGTATAAAATTACTCTGTTAGGTTCCATAGCATTAACTGTGAAATACTGTAACAATTGCAGTTTAGTGATGTGACATACTGAATGTGCCAAAGAATTGCACTGCATAGCATACATTAATAACCATTTGGATTAACCCTGTTTTGTTAATTTTTTCTACTAACAAAGTGTACAGTTACAGTACTTGTTGGTCACTGGCCGCTATGCTATGGCTGATGTGCACCGCATTCCCCTCTCTCCAAACCCCATTCACTTTCTTCCTCCCTTGCTCATCCACTGATCAAGAACGTTTAATTTTTTCTGTGATGGCTATAAACCTTGGCATTAATTTTTATTGAAAATCACAACTTATGGTCAAAAGAATACTTTTTATTCTAGTTTAGTCAAATGTGCTTCAATTGCAAAGCTGTTCAGAAGGGATTAATTATGTTTATGTGGACTGGACATATAAGAAGTATTTATTTTGACCTTTAATTTTTCTCTCAGGACACATCCTAAAACAATTTTAACAATGGCATGCAAACAAACTTCCTTTGCTCTGCATGGAAATAATTTGACTCACAAACAATGTCATGTTGTTTTTTATTTGTAAAAGTACCTCTAGATTAATTGTTGGTTTATATATATTCTCATCATTCATTCTATATGATTTTGGCCCCACAACTCTCTTAAGTTGCTTTCATACATGTAACTTAAGTAGTAATTAAATCCCTATTCATGGTTTTTTTTACATGGTTATTGTCTTAAATAACTCCTGATTGTTTCCTTTATATGAGCTCATAGTGCTATGAGATCACAAATAAATAATGGAATAACAATTTTTTAACCTGGTATGATATTCAATACCAGTGTAGTCACATGTTGTTAAACAAATATTGAGGAAAATATATATATTTTACTTCAGATGATTCTTACAACTGTGAAATAGGCCTTAAACATTATAAAATTATGAAATGGGCTATTATTGTATATGCTTGTGTCACAAACTGTTCAAGCCTATTACAATGTAACAACTTCAATCTCTAATGATGATGGAGCTATAATTGCATTGTTACACAGAATGTAGACAACTTCATGGAATATTTCCAACGTCCATATGAGTGAAGTCCTTTACATCACTTGCAAGTAGTGATTATTCTAAATCTGTAAAATTCAGTGACAATTACCTATTTATTTTTCAGTGTAGACTAGGTTTGTGTTTCTATGCTTTGAGAATTTATTTTTTAGCTAGACATGACTTTTCATGTCAATAACAATCTTGAGATGTTTTGTTTGTCTGGTCTCTTTCCCTCCTGTCCATTTGTTCCATATTCAGGGCTCTCTTTTTCTGTGTTTAATTTATGGACATGTAGTCAAACATATGAGATCAAAAGGTATTTTTGTCCATATTCAACCTGTTTTTTTACTCCTCTGTGCTTTGCTTATGCTGTTGCTGCTCTTATCCCCTCACAACTCCTCTGGGTCACTTTGTCAGATAATCTTCTTTTCAAGACTCCTGTATTCTCTGCCCTGTCAGTCTTCTTCTTGCTCTCTGAACTGAAGATACGTTTTTAATACCACTGTCTTGACCACAGTTTTCCGATGTCTCTCTTCCCCTACTTCATTTCTCCCTTATGTTCTTTACCCTCTTTGGTTGTGAACTTATATTTAAATGGAAGATGATGAAACGGAATCAACTGAGACATTCTCCCTGAAAACTAGCCAAGCTCTTGACCCTGCAACTCTGGCAAGCCCAGACCTTCTTTCAGAGGTGTCAGACATGAAGCATGACCTCAACAAAATGTCTGCCATCTTGACAGCAGAGCAAATGGAACACTTTAGTGATGGAGAGACAAGAGGAGCTAGAGGGGTAGAGGAAAATGTGGCAGAAGAGCCTTTGGAGATTGTCGAACAGTTTAAAGAGAAGCTGGAGATGGTTGGAGAGATTCTACGAGAAGAAATTAAAGATGGCAGAGAGGAAGTACTGCAAATTACTGGTAAAAAAGAGGAGGGGTGGGTTTTACTCTCTGAGACAAAGGATGTTGGAGTCAAAAAGGCTCCCCCCAATGTCAAAGAACCAGAATTACAGGAGGTTCGTAATGAGAGGAAGATCTCTTGTAAACCTTTCTCAGGGGTCAGAGACATGGCAGGAATGGTCTCACACCTCAGCATGGACATGGAGCAATACCTGGAAAAGAGATCTGTAGTGACAATTGGTTCTCAAGAAGAAATCATTCAGGAGAGATTTCAACAGGTTATTATAAAGCGTGATGGCAAAAGGCGTCCACCAGATATCAAGAAACCTATCAGGAAGAAACTTAGAGACAGAGAGCGTTCTGGGTGCAGCAGCTCTGAGGGAGAGCTGGAAAGGATGAGCTCTGAGGAGTCCTTGGATGGGGATGCTCTTCTTGGGGAAAATGGCCTTGCACCTGCCCCAGCCATGGATCCACCAGTGTCTCCTCTAGTGGTTGAGACACCTATTGGATCTATAAAGGAAAGGGTCAAAGCATTACAGAAAAAGGTAGAAGAGGAGGAGGTGCAGAAAATTACACAGGGGTCAGTCTCTCAACCTAACTATTTCATTGCCACAGAGAAGATGGAGGTGGACATGCCAGAACTTCCCAAAGTTCCCAAGTCCCCTAAATCACCCCGGTCTCAGACAGAGAGATTAGAGGAGACTATGTCTGTTAGGGAGCTGATGAAAGCATTCCAGACAGGGCAGGACCCTTCAAAAAATAAAGCAGGGCTTTTTGAACACAAGGCCATGGCTGCGTCTGCCAGCTCAACTTTGATCTCTGAATCAATAGTTTCTGAAGAGATAGAGAGGAATGAATACAGTCCCACTCAGCAGCCAAAATCACAAACCCAAATTCAATCTCTCACAATTTGCTATCCACAAAGTGATGTCAATACATGTGACAACATAGAGTTAGATGAGCAAGAAATAAGCTTAATGGGAGAGAATTCTGAGGAATCACAGACCATTTCAGATACTGATCATCTAGGAGAGACAGTAAAAAGTACTCATAGTGCTCAATGTGATAATGGAGGGGTTATTCCAGAGAGAAAGGAGACAGAGGTGTCAGGGAAGAGCCTAGACAGGCTGCAGTTAGAAGAACCAGTCATATACAGTGGTAGTGGTGAAGAGATACAGATCAGCCCTGATCGCAGACCATCTGAGGACTTCAGTGCTGACATAAAAGCTGAGCTGGAAGAAAGTCCTGAGTACCAGCTGTTCAGGCAGACTTCAATGGCAGGAGATGTAAATTGTCAGCTAGAGGCACCTGAAGAGGAGGTCTTGGCAGATGCTCCTGATGGGAACCCAGCCTCCACTTTCAGCCCCTGTATGAAAATTGATAAGGGGGAAGTTGTCTCTCTAGCTGAGAATCAAGTGAAAGATGAGGATCACAGTCACAAGTATGAAGGTATGACTGAATCCTTATATACCAGTGTGGACATTAGGACACCTCATTGCAGCTCAGGAGAGAGTGAGAAACATGACAGGCTGGCAGTTACCCCTCAAATGAACCCTGAAATGCTTACCTTCTTTAATAGAGGAGAAGACATGTATGTCATAGAATCAGAGGAAGTCAAAGTTGACATGGTGAGAGAAGGAAATATGATAAATGACCATGGAAAGGAATTAATTTCTTCACAAACTGACACTGAGGTTATAGAGGTCAAAATAATGAACACTGAAATTGGAGAACCACAACTCCAGGAAGTCCACATTGAGAGAAAAACAGCGTACCAGGCACCCACAGCAGTAAAAGATATGTCAGGCATGGTGTCGCTCCTGAGCAGTGACTTGGATGAGTATCTAGAGGGAAGGCCTGTGGCTAGTGGGTCACCAGAAGAGGATATTGTTCAGGAGGAATTTGAGCAAGTCATTGTGACATTGGACAGAAGAAAAGACATTATCACAGCCTACACTGATGAAAAGAAATTGTCCATAGTAGATGACACAACAAAAACGTTAGACAATGCAAGACTGCAAGAAATTAAGATCACAAGGGGAGCTGAAGAAGCAGAGACTGACGATGATGAAGCCAAAGCAACAACCACAACTTTGGTTGAAGAGTTGCCATTAAAAGAAGTTTGGATAGAGAAAAAGGCCTCATGCCAGCTATCTACAAAAGTGAATGAAATGTCAGGCATGCTATCACTGCTGAGCTGTGACTTAGACCAATACCTCAACGACAGGCCTGTGATCAGAAGGCTACCAGAGGAGGATGTTACCCATGAGAAATGTGAACAAATTATTCTTCCTAAAAATAATAGCTGTGAAGAAGTCCTTAAATTATCCAGTGAAGAGCAAAAAATTCCTATAGCAACTGAAAGAACACAAACAACAGAGAGTATTTATTTGGAGGAAATGAAAGGTGGAGAGAGAAATGAAAAAATGCAAACTAATGTTGTAGGAGTCAAAGAATTGACACCAAATTCAATAGAGGAGACACCTTTTCAAGAAGTTTGCATTGAGAGAAAGACTTTCCACCAAGAATCTACAACAGTGAAGGATATGTCAGGCATGCTGTCACTGCTGAACAGTGACTTGGACCAATACCTCAAGGACAGGCCTGTGATCAGAAGGCTACCAGAAGAGGATGTTATCCAGGAGAAATGTGGACAAATTATTCTTCCTAAAAAGAATAGCTGTGAAGAAGTCCTTAAATTATCCAGTGAAGAGCAAAAATTTCCAATAGCAAATGAAAGGACACAAACAACAGAGAGTATTTATTTGGAGAAAACGAAAGGTGGAGAGAGAAATGAAAAAATGCAAACTAATGTTGTTGGAGTCAAAGAATTGACACCAAATTCAATAGAGGAGACACCTTTTCAAGAAGTTTGCATTGAGAGAAAGACTTTCCACCAAGAATCTACAACAGTGAAGGATATGTCAGGCATGTTGTCACTGCTCAGTAGTGACTTGGATCAATATCTAAAGGAGAAGCCTGAGGTGACACAATGCCATCCAGACAAGCCTGTTGTCCATGAGAATTACGAACAAGTTATATTGACAAGGGACACCAAAAGAGTATCTCTTACATTCTCTAATGTATATGAAACTATGTCAACAAAAGATAAAGAATTACAAAGTATGCATAGCAACATAGGAACTATGGAAAGTGGATGGCAGACAGATGAAGTCCATGAAGATGAAGGCCCCAAAGGTTGTTCATCTGAGGTTAAGGCTAAAAACTCAATCCCTGCAGTGCCCCATTTCGATGACTCAGATGAAGGGACCTTTCATATTCAAAGGCCATATGTGATAATTCATGATCATGAGAATCACCAGGAAGATGATGTTGTAGTTGCTTTTGACTCTATTCAGAAAACACCAGAATTTGTACACCTTCCATACAGGTCTGATACCCCACAAAGACCTGCAGATTTGGAGACTCTCCACACTGTGTTTTCTGATGACTCAGCAAGACGACCATCTCACAGAGATTCGTTGGAGGCAAGTCCTGTCATGGAGGATAGATCCTCAAAGAAATCCCCTGATTCAATTGACCCAAGCCCCACCAGAGAATCCCCCTGTCCAGACTCTCTAGAAGGAAGTCCCACTGAAACAAAGGATACAGAATTCAAGATGCCAGGAAAGGCAACTGTGTATGAGGATTATGCCTCTCAGCTCAAAGCCTGTTTTTCTTATGACAAAAGTATTTATAGAGATGATGGTGAGCAGGAAATCACCCAGAAGACCCTTGAACTGGAAAGTGAAAGTAAGGAAGACATACATTCTCTCTCACCAAAGAGATTTACTGATGGCAAGGTGAGCTCTGAAGCCAAAATATCTGACCCTGAGGATCTAGCCATAAAAGACAACTCTCTCACCAAAGATTATAGAGAAGAGAATAATACCACCAAAAGACAATTCACCCCAGAAGAGGAGATGTTTAAAATGGCTGCTAAGATCAAAACCTTTGAGGAGATGGAACAGGAGGCCAAAATGAAGAGAGATGGTAAACTCTCAGATGTCTCTGATCTATCAGAAGCAGGAGATTACAAAGATGATGAGTCAGTGATAGAATGTAGCCCAGTTAAACAATGTTCATCCCATGATATACTAGAGGAAATCTATGACAAAAATGTGACAGAAAGCACTCGCAAACATAGTGAGGGGACAGATATTAGTATGAACATACACAGGGTGGAGATTCAGTCACAACTAAGTGTCAGTCAATCAGATGAAAGTTCATTTGTAACTGCCACTCACAGAGAGGTAGAGAACCCTGATGCAGAGTGTGAAGCGTCTATGAGCCTTTTAACAGAAAGCAAAGTGGAAATACATGATGATGAAAAAGCAGTAAAAGTTGATTCTTTACATTCCAGTGTCACTGACATCCACTTTTCCAGCAGTGTGACAGATGAACACCATGCAGGTGATGACAAACTAATTAACTCATCACTGCCAGATGGCTCAAGTTCTGTTAGTCAGGCTCTTCTCTCAAAATTTGGAGAGGCTGAGGAGGTATTCAAAACAGAAGTGTGTACTGATGAACTTGAAGTAGACAGACCTGCTGACAGTGAGGCCTCTCCGTTAGAAATACATTCTGAAGAAAAAGGTAATCAAGGAGAGGTTGTGACTTGGAATGTTATCCCAGGGTGTGAGGATGAAGATGATGTAGCCTTCAATGCACGGGTTGAGGCTGAGGAACAGAGGATTCTGGGTCTTGCAGAATACAGACAAGCACTTGACAAAACACCTGTTCGAACACCAACTGAGGAGGGACACCCCAACCCATTTCAGTTTCAGGAGGGGAAGCTATTTGAAATGACCAGAGGGGGAGCCATTGACATGACAAGAAGGAGCTTTGAGGACGCAGGGGAAGGATATGCATTTTTTCACATAGGGGAACATCCAATTGATGAAGTTGTGCTTGAGGAGGCTGGGGAGGATCAAACAAAAGCTTTTATTTTAGAGAATAGTAATTCGGTCACTGATATGCCCCTGCAAGAGGTCCCAATCTTATCATTGACTGAGGATGATTATGGCAAAACTCCTGTTCCTAAACCTAGAACTCTTATCAAAGCCTCAGATGACATGTCAAAGAGTGAGCACCCACTCTCTGAAGCTGATCTTGGTAGCTCCATAGAGGTACAGTTGGGCTCCCCCATTGCTTTGGAGAGGCTAGCCAATGTTCAGAGAGAGATTGGAAGTCCCAAAAACCTTGGACCAGACTACCTAGACTCCACCATAGCTGACCTTCAATCAGGCACATCCACTGTTACCCGTTCAGTGTACTCAGAACAGAGCAATGATTCCTCAGAATCCTCTCCTGATGATGAGGAGGAGGAGGGAGAAGAGGATGAGCAGTGCTCAGTCATTGAGATGCCATCTTCAACCAAGGAGTTCTGCAGGGTCTCTGCAGGGTCTGATGCCCCAGTGGAATATCAGGACTCATCCTCACCTATTGCAATGAAACCAGACAGCACATATAAGGAGGATAGCAGTTTCAAATCAAAAATACCTGTCAAAGCCTCACTGATATCTGAGCTCGGCCAGGATCAAAGGTTGAAACTGGAGAAACCAACAAGGACTAGATCTGAGGCTGATGGTAAAACAAGTAAAGCCTCCAATAAAGACAACAGAAGTCATTCTGACAGTGATCATTCTGATAAATCCAACCTTCTCCCCTCCAGACTTCCTGTCATGACTAAACAGAAACCTGCAGTTCACTTGTTCTCTTCCTCTGCCCAAATCAACTATGACCAACTCTCTATGACCGGAGAAGCTATAAGGTCTTCATTGGATACTGAGGATGTAAACATTACTGGTCACAGGAGTCCAGATTCTGTTGTCTTCAAATATGACAGCCCAGCCTCGCACAGCTCAGATACTGATGTCAATCCTTTGTCGAGTGTGCGACCATCTTCTGTGGCAGAGGATGTATTTGAATCCAGACCCATCTGGGATGACACGGTGGAAACTCAGATGCAGAGAATCATCGATGACCAAACTCCAGAACATAAGCAAGGTATTCCCAGATCTACATCGGCGTATGCTTTCCTTTCTCTGCTCCTTGGCAGCAAGGTCTTTTTTCTCTTTCTTAAGACACCACTAGTCATTTTTTGTTGCATTGTTTTGTCATGTGTTGTCTTGTTATTTCTTTCATTGTGTTATGTGAACTTATGTTTCCATGTCTTGTCCTGCGTTTTTTTGTTGTGTTGTGGTGCATTGGTTGTTTCTTTTCCATCTGTAAATATGTATACACATATCTCAAGATTGACTGGCCATGTTGTTTAAAGAAATGCCCATCGTGCCAAAAGAGATGCCCATTGTGATGCATCTTCTTGATGCAGACTTCTTGTATTGTCCTGTACTTTACTAATACAGCTCTACTAATATTAGTACTCACATTTCTTGATCAACAAATTCATGTCATTGTTTAAGCTATGATTAACCAATATGATGTGTTTGTGACGAAAGAGTTGACAAGTAAGATACAAGTGAACGAGTAAGCTCTTGAGAGTGACAAATCACCAAATCAAACCCTTCATCATTATCCATGTCATCATCACTGATTCACCTTTAATTTCAAAAGACTACAGCCTATATCATAGAGGCCACAGGAGATATTTTAGGACACAATTGCTTAAAGATTGTATATTTGCTCTTAGAAACTATACTCCATGTGAGCAGGACCTGCAATATGATTTTCTTACACTGACTACTGTGTAGTCAATGGTATTAATTGCATTTGATTGTGAACTATTATGTTTGTGTAATGTTTGGCTTCGGTGACGTTTCTAGTGGATTGGCAGGATGATGCTGACAGGAAAGAGGAGACCTTAGCTATCATTGCAGATCTTCTTGGCTTCAGCTGGACAGGTAAGTAATAATGCAAATAATGCAATCTCTCTGCTTTTTATCTCAGGTTTCAATTCAAGCCTATTCAATTAAACAAATGAGGTAGCACTTTATAGGTGCTTGGGTGTGGGGTATGCATGATTGGAGTGGATGGAACTACGCGTACCAATGAGCACCAAAGAGCTCCTTTATTCAGTGCTCAGAGTGCATTCGGAGTGCATAATTCCCCTAAGCATTGTTCATTGCAAAAAGTGTAATGCATGAAAAAACAAACCAACGAACACACAGAGCCTGGCTCTTATAGAGGTGCTCCTGAGTATCTAATAATGTTGGGAAAGAAGCATGTGTTTGTTTTTGTTGATGATAATGAAAAATACCTGATATCAAGCTGCTTTATTTGGTTTAATGTCTAGGAAACTTTATGTTCTACCCTACATGATATTAAATAGCCTTACTGCCTCAGAACAGTACTGAACTAGAGTACAGAACAATAATTTATTGAATGTAATATCTAGAACATCTGGTTAGAAATGGGAAATTATGTATGTCAGAGTAGCAATGGGGTTAGAGTTATATTTAGTGGTCATATGAGCACATGCAGGTGCAAGAGTCGGTTCTTTCATCAGCATTCCCATCTCTTGTACTGTCTTTCTTCTCCTCCAGAGCTGGCAAGGGAGCTGGAATTCAATGAGGATGATATCCAACTAGTAAGGACAGAGAACCCCAACTCCCTCCAAGAGCAGAGCCATGCCCTTCTGCAGCACTGGGCTGAACGGGAAGGCAAACATGCCACAGGTGAATGGTCCTTTAGCCTGACATTTCATTCACATTTCACTGGTATTCATCAATACAGTATTTTCTACAAACATACATTTCTGATTCTTCACATTTGCCATATTTTTTAATCTGTCACATCTGTGCTTTTGAACCTACCAAATAATTGGAATATATACCTGTATTCATATATTTAGTGTCATCAATGTCTGATCAGGTATAACTATGCAATTGAAAACATGCAATTCTCATTCTTATTTCTCATATCACATTTTTCTTACGGTGTGCAAAATATTTGTTTTAAATATTTTTTAAACCATTTCTTCTTCATGTTGATTGAATGCTTTTCACTCTAATCTCTGTGACTGATAAATCCTTCCACAGAGGACTCCCTGATTAAGAGGCTGACTAAGATCAACCGTATGGACATTGTCCATCTCATTGAAACCCAGATGAACAAGTCAGTTCAAGAGCAAACATCTAGAACCTATGCGGAGATAGAGAAGACATTGGATCACAGTGAAGGTATTAACACCACTAAACACTCAATCCAGCAACCAGTTTAAAGGTACAGTCTAAAATGTACTGTTAATAGTAGCAATAGTAATACATTATAGTAACTATGTTTTTTAGTTAGTTTGTGTGTACGTGTGTGTGTGTGTGTTTGCAATCATGTTTATATACATGCACATGTATGCTTTTCACTGTCAGTGTCAGTAGCCCTATCTTCGGTGCAAGAGGATGTAGATAGTCCCAGACTGGTGCGGCGCGTGGAG
>CABFOQ010046180.1:0-24098 GCA_900660455.1 Gephyroberyx darwinii | reverse complement strand
CTGCCCAATCATGTACCACTTATAGCTGATCTGGCACGAATGATTGATTGATAGTGAAATGACTGAATGGATTTCACTATTATGATTGTATGTGTTTATGTATGGATAGATAGATAGATAGATAGATAGGTAGATAGATAGATAGATAGATAGATAGATAGATAGATAGATAGATAGGTAGGTAGATAGATAGATACATAGATAGATAGATAGATAGATAGATAGATAGATACATAGACAGATAGACAGGTAGATAGGTAGGTAGGTAGCTAGATAGACATTTAGCTGCAGTGTGCTCTGTATGTGTCCCAAGTAATTTGGTGCTTGTGTCGACTCCATTTTGATGTATGTGGAATGAAAGACTATCACAACTTTCACTTGGCTCCAGGGTGAAACAGGATAGTGCATGATGCATTGACCTTCAGACAACCCGGCCGCCACAACACACACACGCACACGCACACGCACACGCACACGCACACACACACACACATACTCACACAGTGGTCTCTCACCCTCTGTCTTTTAGGAACACATTGGTCCTTCAGCCATTTTAACATGTTAATGAACTCTCCTGTGTAGATGAAGGGCTACGCTGCCTGGATCTTTACTGCCAGTCCACTGATGTGCTGTGTATACGTGTACTTCATCAATTCATTACATTGGCCAAAATGTTGCTAACCCTTGGTGATCTTTGTAACTAACAGAAACAGATGAAACAGAAAGACAGCACTACCCAGAGTCTGTTTCAAAGGCACTTTTCAGTATGAATAATTTAGGTGTCTGAATAATGAATAAAGCTACAATATGAATCTGGAGGTGAAGAGGATGAGATGTGAGAAAAATACTGCAACAAAGAAGAGATGATTGATTGCTTTGCCCTTCTCCTCGGGGACATTGTATACAGCTCAACATGACTGTCTGTCTGACTTTGGTCTGGACAAAAAATGATCTACTGATTAAAGCAAACATGGAATCTCAGTTTTTATGGTGAAGAAAATGTTCCCAATCCCATTTAATTAGGACTCATGATTGAATTACTACATATTAACTATTACATCATCTATGGGTGGTATTATGAAATCTGCTCTGTAAGCAGTAAGGCAGTCGGCGTACTGTTTTCTACCTCACAGTTCTGTAACCAGGAAACAACAAAGCCTTACCATGTGGCTGTGACCCATTCTGTTTCCTCCTGATAATCTGCTTTTGTATGAATAGTCACATATGATACTGTATTTGCACAACAGCCAAACTGCAATGTGGCCATGACTGTACGTGAACAGGCCTGTTGAAGTGTCCTTGAGCAAGACGCTGAACCCCAAATTGCTCCCAATGGTCAGGCCAGGTAGCTGTGTGTGTGTGTGTGTGTGTGTGTGTGTGAATGGGAAGCATATATAAATAAAAGCGCTATATAAATGCAGCCATTTACCATTCTCTAGACATATGCTAGCATACACACAGTCATGTGCCACGACAGACATTTTCTATTTATATACCCTGAGGCTGACCATGTTCAAAAGGGACACATGGCTATTTATAGTGAATGTCTAGGTTAGTATGTGAATGGACTGTCCACCACACTGAGCCGGTATTGTTTTACTTTATTTTTATTGTTTTGCCTATGCAAACGTTGAATCTCTGAATGTTAAGCTGCTTTGTAACCAAGGTGAGTGTGTTATGAGAGCTTCATAAAGGCTATTGGAGGCTGAGTCATGTTATTTTGAATTTGTACGGTGGGTTGTAGTGGAAAGAGCCTTGGAAACTTCTTCATTCTCGTTTCATTTTCACACTATGATTGCTACGGAGCAATAGAAGGATTAATGAAAGCCTGTACAAGAAAATCTGAAAGGGAAAACAAAGAGTAATAAAAAGCTAGTAGTTGTTCATACAGGACAAACTTTATCTCTATGTTGGACTTTTCACCAACATAAACAATCTGTTTATTTTGTTAAATTTCAAATTTAGCATCTAAATGATGGCAATGTTTATCTGGAGTTTGCAGTTATTCCTCACTGTCTCTGGTTTGATGTTGTGTATGCAGGGAGGCACCATGCTGACCAGCATCACTGACGGGATACTGTGCTGCCTGACTGGGAAAGCCTCCAGGCTGGTCTTGCCCCTGGAGACGTCTGAACCCTCAGATGGCTTTGAGTTCGTGGAGGTCAAACCTGGGAGAGTCCTGCGGGTGCGGCATATCGTTCCCGAGCGCCAGCCGGTAGTAACGGAAGACCAAGTGGCAGGGAAGGAGAAGGGTGATGGTGACTGTAATGATGATGGCCGTGCTGAGGATTCTAATGATGAGAGCCAAAGCACCGCCGGCAGCAGCGTGCACTGCAAGAGGAAGATCACTGTCTACCGCAATGGCCAGCTGGTGATTGAGAATCTGGGCGATGTCCTGCACTCTGAGATCCTGCAGTGTCAGGATGGAGACCTGGAGCCCTGTAGCACTGTAGAGGTGGAGCTGGCTGACTACAAGGAAATAGCCTCTTCTCCCGACCCCAACCCTGTTCCTCCCCCTGTTCCTCCCCCCAGTGGGGAGCAGAAACCTGCTCCCCCCCCTCGCCGCCGCCGCCGCAAGCCCAAGCGCACAGTGCTCATCGACTCAAAGAGGGAGATTTCAAGCTGCAAAGGGACGCACTCGGACGTAGCGCTGTTCTTTGTGCATGGTGTCGGAGGCTCTCTGGACATTTGGGGGAGCCAACTGGACTTCTTCTCCCGGTTGGGCTATGAGGTCATTGCGCCAGACCTGGCAGGGCACGGGGCCAGCACTGCCCCACAGATCGCAGCAGCTTACACGTTTTACGCCCTGGCAGAGGACCTGCGTGCCATCTTTAAGAGATACGCTCGGAAACGCAACATCCTCATTGGTCACTCATATGGGTGAGTCTTCGTCTGGTCAGAAATGGTTATAAGTCATTTACCACTAAAAGGAGTGGCTAGGAACTGAAACAATTTGATATCTTTTCAAAGTAATTTGGAATTTTATTTTTCTCAGATTGAATTTTTTATTCTTGATTTATTCCAAGATTACTTCTCAGTTGTTAACATGTTGTACCCGTGTCGTTACATCTCTCCCAGGGTGTCGTTTTGCACCTTTCTGGCCCATGAATATCCTGATCTGGTCCATAAGGTGGTGATGATCAATGGAGGGGGTCCAACAGCTCTAGAACCAAGTCTCTGCTCCATCTTCCAGCTGCCATCTTGTGTCCTTCACTGTCTATCCCCCTGTCTAGCCTGGAGCTTCCTCAAGTACGATCTGCGACTGCATGGTGCTAAAATTAACACAGCGACAATGACACATCATAGTAACTTCCCTCATCACGGACAAAATAACATTAGATGTATTCATCAAAACATAAAAAATAACATGTCATCTTTATACTCTCTTTATAGAGCTGGGTTCGCCCGTCAAGGTGCCAAAGAGAAACAGCTGTTGAAGCAGGGCAATGCTTTCAATGTGTCTCCATTCGTCCTGCGTGCCATGATGAGTGGGCAGTATTGGCCTGAGGGGGATGAGGTCTACCATGCCGAGCTCACCGTGCCCATCCTCCTGGTGCATGGCATGTGTGACAAGTTTGTGCCCATGGATGAGGACCAACGCATGGCAGAGGTACGACACCAAGGACAGACAGGATATATAAGCCATCTTAATATATAAATGCAGTTTTAATAAAATGTTGCTTGTGCTGAGTGGGGGAAGAATAACTATAATTATTATTTTACATCCAATATGAAATATCTTCTTTGTGCTTCAGCATCACCTGTTGTTTTCTGCATTGATTATTTTGGTTCCTTTTCTAGATCCTCCTGTTTGCGTTCCTCAAAGTTATTGAGGAGGGAAGTCACATGGTCATGATGGAGTGCCCTGACACTGTCAACACCCTCCTCCATGAGTTCTTCCTATGGGAGCCTGACATGTCCATGAAGGACAGTGCCAAGACGGACACAGAGAAGACTGTTACTGTCAGTGACATTGCCCAGACACTGAAAGTAAACAAGCCGATGGACAAATAACCAATAAGGAGTTTTGTTCTATCGTTGAACCAATCAGAGGGCCTTCTTTGGCAGGCGGCATGTGTTCCTAAGGCTGCTCCCAGGCTGAGAGCTGTTATAAACAGGGCCATGTCTGGATGACGTGGGTGGCTACTGGTGCTCTAAGATAAAGCAGGACTGTAAAAAGGACTCAGGCAGGGTGTCAAGTTGAGGAAAAAGGATGGAAAGGACATAAAGATGGGACGACCGGATGCAAATACAGAGATTGACCATTTCTGCTTCTCTTTTTGACAGATGTCTGTGCTCCATTGCGTCGTGTTTGCAAAATGCCACAAGACTTGGAGGTCCAAAGGACTGTCCATTTGTGATTTCTGTATGAAATTTTGGTGAAGAAAGAATCACTGACAGACCAAGGTGCAAAAGTCATAATGACCATGAAATGGTGGATGCATTTCTTCGCCTTCATCTGATATATTCTGTAAAGCACTACAGAGCTTCTGCCCTGCCTTTGTGAAATGGTCATAAAGTTAGAATAGTGTCCATCTTACATGTGCTTTCAATGAAAAACTGGCATAGGCGTATGTTGTGAACCGAGGAATCATACAGTTAATGTGATTTTGCCAGTGTAATGATGAAGAAGAGATTATGATTATAATTACAAGTGTTAATAGTAATATTGTACTATCAAATACTGACTGGGTGGTAGTGGGGAATTGGCTGTTGTCATGAAATATATGCAGTAATACATACTTATTATACTGGCTGCAAAATGTAATAAAACCATAGGCCTACATTTAATAATTGCACCACATACATACATACTGATTCCTGAAAAGGAAACACAAACAATTCACTGTTTAACTGCAAAACCTGTTACCTGTCAACAATGACAATACACTGTGCATCACCTCAAACATGAAATCTTACTCACAGCAATGGTTCATGAAATTGGCTCGTCTATGCCCAAGTATTAGAGCATTTTCTTTTCAGGATATTTGGTTTGAAAATTTTAAATGCTAAGCGTGTCTACTTTATGCACAATATAACCAGTTCATCCTTTAATGGTTGCTGCATGAAAATTAAGCAATATTTAACGAGAGCTCTCTCTGAAATTGATTGAGTCAGCAGGTATGAACAAACATGGATGCTAACATGCCCTTCTTTATTTTCCTTGCAGCCAGTTCTGCAAGAATATTTAAAATATTCATTGCTTTTTAATCTTCTAAGGATGCTAAGTATGGAGGCCCTGCATGAGTTAACAGTAGAAATATGAAGGGTTTCTTTCAAGAGTTGTGGTACATTCTCATATTGAAAAATGTCCATTGCTCCTCTTACTGTAAGTGTTATCTTACCTCAATATTTAAGTAACAGCAACTGCCATAACAATTAAACCCTGTGTGGTTCTGTTGACAGCTTCAAGCTGTTGTCTCTGTAAGCCGATAAATGTATATGTATATTCCCCTACTACCCTCCAGTCAACCCTATTTATTTAATGGTGTCAGAGTGAGAGAATAAGCTAATAATGATGTTCACTAAAAGACATTCATTTGTGGATGTTGTGTTGTCTCATAATGAGACAGTGGGATGTGAGAGCACAGTCTAATATGCTCCCTGATCGTGCTTACCTGTTGACCGCATGGTTTATGCTGTTTTGTGGTGCAGACGTAACTAAATTGGTGGATTAGAAACTGGGTCTTCAATGTGGAAACTCAAATTTCAGTCAGCCAAAGACATTCCCCTTACAAAGGGAGGTATTTGTATTCATTGAAACTGTTACATATGCACATTGAAAGATGATGGATGCAACATGACTAGTCTTATGCAATTGGAACATAATAGAGATGAGTTTTAATGTTTTGATGATGCAAATAAGAGAGTAAACATTTTATAGAAACAAATAAATTGACCTGGCCGCGATGCCTCTAAAAAGGTATATACTCTCTATGGACTTTCCAAAATACCAATAAGTGCTGCTGATGCAATGTACTGTATGTCTCCCTTTGGTGTAAATGGTCCACAAAAACTGTAAGGACTGCAGGGTGCACATGTACTTCTTCTTCTGCTAAAAGTGTGCATATTGAAACTGTCAGTGCTCCAATTTGTGGTTACAAATATACGTTAATGTTATTGTTGCATTTATTCATGGGAATCATAATATATGCACTGCCTAAATGTAGATGCATATACAATTATATAGCCTATCAAAACTGTTGAATTCAGTGTATGAATGTGCCTTTCTTGGCATGAAATAAAACAGATGTTTGCAGTCTATGGGTGTTTTGTTTGTTTGTGCGCACTAATATGTGTTTACCTCCTCTACAAGTCTGGGGAGTAACAAGATTACAGTAATTTGATTACAATGAAAATAGTACGGAAACTGTAATGTAATATGTTATAGTTACTAAAAAAAGCACAAAAATCAGATTACAGATCATTTTTGAAAAAATAAATTGTTCAATTACTCAATTAGATGTTTGATAAGCAGGGTTTGAGATAATGGACACGCATGAGCTCTTACACAACTTAAAATAATGCATAATAGACTTTTATAGACTTAAATTGCAAAATGTGGACACAGCTACATATGTACGGTTTATCAAAGTATACGTTTGAATATAATGAAAGATATTCAACAACATGCAACATAATTTGTAGAACTGATTCTGGACAGCACCAGAATATCTTGTAGGGAAAGCTATATGAAACACCTTTTCTTGTGATTGTCAGTATTGTGATTTTGGTTATTTTCTAACGGTTTGTGTCAATGAACTTCCTCAGAAAAAAGAACTGTAGTAATCCTATAATACATTTCAGAGTTATACTATACAAATATACAGCAACGTGTAATCTCCTAAGACATCACTACAATATTCATATCCTATAGAAATATTAAAGGAGAATTGTAGTGAAAAAAATACCATAAAGTAGGATAAGGTCACCATAAGCTATTAAGTATCACAGACACACTACAGGTCGCTATAGGAATATTACTTGACTTTTGTTGGGATAGTATAGCTCCATCTCCAAGTTTTTATCCTGACAGTCCCTGCATTTATCCAGAAAGTGGACATGAGCAAAGTGAACACAAACACTAAAGTAGTGGCTGCAAGGATAAGGCCTGAACGCTGAAGCTAAATATACACAGAATATCCGCTTCAGCATTAGTCAGTAAACTAATAAGCCGAGATAAGAAAAGACTTTAATATTAACATACGTCGTAAGCCTTCAACGTCCTTCTCTGATTGGCTAAGCGTGTCCCATGCGTGTTGTGGTAAACAAAATCGGAGGAGCGTGCGCATGCGTAGAAGTGGTAATGGAGAATAGCGATTTACTCACGGAGACATGAGTTAACAAGCTGTTTTATATGCACAGTTGTTGTTCTTATCGATATCGAGACATTTACAACGCAAGGTACAACTTCTGAATCAACTGGGAGGAGTTGGTTAGTATGTTCATAACATATTAGCACTTTAGCTAATGGCTTTCTCAATTGCACTTCATCGAAACGTTAGCTCTACAATTGTCAATGATAGTCTGCTAGCTAAACTAGCCGAAACTGCTTTTGCTCTGCTTACAGCTAACGTCGATGGACGAGGTAGGGTACAGTGTATGTACTGGAATATACCTCAGTGATTTAAAGGATATTTAACATTTGTTTACGGATTACCTATAAAATAAACGCCCAGTTGTATTATGCTTTTTATAACACAGACGTATTTTTTCTACCCAGTCTTAATGATGTGAACGTTAAGTTAGCAATCAAAGTTTCTTCGCAGCTCACAACTGTACCCATGTCATGAGTTGGATTACATTTCGACTATGTTCCGTAGTTCAGGAAATAGTCGGTGTCAGTCCTGGGCAAACCCATCACGGTGCTAACTTTACCTAGCTTGCTAGTATTCAGTGATGATTCTTATGAGGTAGGACAAGATGACAAGCTACTCATAGTCATGTATGAGACAATTGATGTGTAAGACTTGAATACCGATGACAGCTACTGTGCTAGCAGGCTAGCTAATGTTACAGTAGCTGTCATTGCATTGTTGTAATATGAGCTAACGTTAGCCAGGTAGTGAGCTAACGTTCGCTAGCTAGTCGGGCCGAATTAAAGAGACGCTGCGCTTGACCAATCAGAGAAGACTAACGTTACTGTTTTGTTTTCCGCTACAAAACAAAATAAAATGATTATCGAATTGTGCTATTATAACTTAAGCTCGCCCCACATTTATTAATGAAAACAAATGGGCTGTGTCATTTGGAACCTAACATAAGAGTATTCTTCCACTTCAGAAATGTAATGAAATTCAATTACACATCTCAAAGATTAGGAAACTGGCGATGTTAAAAACGAATAGCAACGATGTTGTGTGTATTAAATAGATATACATAGTATGCTTTCAACTCGTTGGCCTACTTGATAGATAGCAGAAGACGCCTTGCAGGTGATGAATAGTTGTGACCATTAACCACTTGGGACTAACAGATATATTGAAATACATTATTGGCCTATACTGGACTAAATATTTGTATTGGCGACTTTGTCATATTCTCAACCTGTCTGGACATCTTGTCACCCATATTTTTCTTGAAATATTTAAATTGCCAGACAATCTGTAATTTTTCTCCATACATATGTTATATCTTTATTGAATTCAGAAATCATGTATTGATCAGGTCTTACCAACCAGTTTACTTGAAATTACATCATGGATTGTGGAGATATGACTCTTATGAGTTAGAGCTTGCAAGCCAAAATGAGCCATCTAGTTTAGCCCTTAACCTGTTCCATTGCTACTTTTATTTTACTTATTCTATTTTATCTTTTTGATTTGTTTTTGTTTTTGATTTGATTTGATGTGTACCTACCTTGTTGGAATGAGCCTCGTCCAAAACATTTCATTGTACAGTATGACTGTAAGTGATGCTGCACATTTGATAATAAATGACTTGAACTTGAACTTGAACAAGTCCAGTTGTAAGTGCTTGGCTGAGGGTGATGGATGAATGAAAGAATATCTTAACCTGAGGTCCATTCAGAATCAAAACATTAGATACAATATAACAATAGAAATAACAATGTGGACTTTTCTCCCCTTATACACAATCTAGTGGCCGCCATTGAGGCTTGAGATGGCGTCAGACTTGGGTTCCCAAAACCCTGGCTCCAAGGGGATCATGACCTTTCACCCCACTGCTGAGGAGTTCCAGAATTTCAGCCGCTACATTGCTTACATGGAGTCTCAGGGAGCCCACAAATCAGGCCTGGCTAAAGTAAGCACTGATCCAACAAGCAATCAGATCTTTTGGGATCGGATCAGATCTTTTCTTCCCTAACCGGTGATCAGGGAAGAAAAAACATTCATCTTAGCCTGTGTGTTGATGAATGTTTTTTCTTCTTTGGTCACCAATTGAAATGATGCACTGTACTTAGACTTTATACTTACAATAGCACATCCTGTGAAAGAGCACAAGAAGCACAGACTGACACTGCATGTCATTGCAGCCCTAATATGTGAATAAATCACAGATTTTATACAAAAGTAGTTATTACATGTTAGTGTGTGCTTGAGGTGAGTGCTTACTCTCCTCTTGCCACCAGTAGTGTATGAAAGGCGTCTAATTTTTAGGTAACGAAATTGAATACGGTTGCTTTATTTTGTATTTAGGATATGTAATGCCATTACAAATATTGCGTTATACTCAACCATGTTTTTGACACAGCGCCACCTCTGGAAAACACCTGCAGCTAACCGACTGAACCAAACCAAAACACACAATAACTCAGTGTGCAATTTCCTTCTCTCAAGATTGTCCCACCAAAGGAATGGAATCCCAGACGTTCATATGACGACATAGATGATCTGGTGATACCGGCGCCCATTCAGCAAGTAGTGACAGGCCAGTCGGGTCTGTTTACACAGTACAACATCCAGAAGAAGGCCATGACCGTGAGGGAGTTCCGCAGGATTGCTAACAGTGACAAGTGAGTAATGCAGAAATGAAAGAAATCTATAGCCTTTCAGCTTTTCTTGCATTATCAGAAAATTGTTTATTAGTTTTATACATTTGCAATTTGATACTGGCAATTGCATTTTTTAGCTCCTAATTGAGGCTATTGACAGTTAATTCGTGCTGTTTATCTATGGTTGTTCGTGCCTTTTGTAGGTTCTGCAGCCCTCACTATGATGACTTTGAGGAGCTGGAGAGGAAGT
The DNA here is from genome assembly GCA_900660455.1 of Gephyroberyx darwinii. NCBI lineage: Eukaryota > Metazoa > Chordata > Actinopteri > Trachichthyiformes > Trachichthyidae > Gephyroberyx > Gephyroberyx darwinii. Next base: position 13,893 of record CABFOQ010046180.1, on the reverse strand, counting down.
ACTGGAAGAATGTGACATTTAACCCTCCCATCTACGGGGCAGATGTCAATGGAAGCCTCTATGACCCTGTGAGTTGTCATCAATATTCCTGAGATGGTGACATGTTTTTACTGTAGTGGATATTAGACAGTATTTAGGTTTTTTGTTCACAATCTCCATGTTTGTTGTTCAATTGTACAATATCTTCTGAAGTAATATTGGAAATTGAAACTTATGGTTTCAAAATAGAGGCCACATCTATGATTATTGACACCCTTTAGCACAAATTAGCACAGGAAATCAATTCCCATTTGCAGTGTAATTCAACTCTCCTGTGAGAGGTTGCAGGTGCAATAATCTATTTTAAAGTGATTAAACAGCCTGTTGTGCTTCCCTGGTCTGAAATTGGTTAAGAGAAAAGAGGTGTCTGAGGAAAAACTTGTTTAAAAATCTTGTTTATGATGGTGTTGATTATCACATCATTTCTCTTCTCATCTTGTATTATTTACTACACTCCTGCAGGATGTGAAGGAGTGGAATATTTGTCATCTGAACACTATCCTGGACACTGTGGAACATGAAAATGGCATCACCATTGAGGGTGTAAATACGCCCTACTTGTACTTTGGCATGTGGAAGACCACCTTTGCGTGGCACACTGAGGACATGGACCTCTACAGCATCAACTACTTGCACTTTGGAGAGCCCAAATCATGGTAAAGACACAAACTATTCTCTCCCCAGTCAATTAGAAGAAGCAGAACTGTGCTAAGAAATAGTTAGCTAACTGCTACCTAGCTAGCTTGTGTTATATTCAAGGTAGGTAAGCTGGACTGCGTCAGAAAGGTAAATATATACTTCATGTACTTGAAATGAGTAATGAGTAGACCTTAGCACACCAACTAATCAGTTAACATTTCATTGTTTGACATGTCTTCATTTATGTACATAAGCTGTTGAACAAGTTGCTTTTCTAAACTCATAACCTCATCTTTGTCTCAACTACATTATCATATGCACCTTACTGGCACAAGTAGCATTTTATTTTGTCACCAGAAACCACCAACATTATACAACAAACTACCACAATGCTATTTTCCATGACTCCATTAAATAGATGCGCAATATCAGTTTGTCATGAATGAGAAAACACATTTCCATGTCTGCAGGTACTGTGTTCCTCCAGAGCATGGGAAGAGAATGGAGCGTCTGGCTCAGGGTAGGAAATGTGACAGATATGTGAAACCATTCATGATCATGGACTATTAGACCTACTGGTTATCCCTGGCAATCCAACATTTATCTCCCCTGGCTTCTTCTAGGCTTCTTTCCTGGCAGTGCCCAAAATTGTGAGGCTTTTCTGAGGCACAAGATGACTCTCATCTCTCCCTCTATATTGAAGAAATTTGGCATTCCATTTGAAAAGGTATGTCAAGAATATTTCTGTTTCGTTGTACTTAAGATGCTGTTGCTAATAGGTGACCTCGGACCTCCCAACTTCATACCCATCAGATACACAAACAGAATGTATCACCTGTTGTCACTAATTATTTCATTGCCTTTTTAAGATTACTCAGGAGGCCGGTCAGTTCATAGTGACATTCCCCTATGCCTATCACGCTGGTTTTAACCACGGTTTCAACTGTGCAGAGTCCACCAACTTTGCCACCCAGAGGTGGATTGAGTACGGCAAGCAATCGATTTTGGTGAGGACTATTAAATGACCAAGTTGTCTAATTTGAACATCAACCTTGTACCTTCATATAATCTATATCATAGATGTACATTGATATACATATCTATACATGGTATCTAAATGCATGTCAAAAAACTGAATTTTCTTTTTTGGCTACACTGGAACAAAATCACCAGGAAAATTTGTATGAATCAGGGTCATTTTGAATTGTGCATTTCTCCCCTTTAGTGCTCATGCCGTAAAGACATGGTGAAGATTTCCATGGACGTATTTGTAAAGAAATTCCAGCCAGACCGCTATGAGCAATGGCTGGCAGGGCGAGACACGGGACCCATCGACCACTCGCGACCCACCCCCGAGGCTAAGGAGTTCCTGGGGGAGGGGTTTAATGACAGCACCAGCAGTAGCAACAGTAGCTCCCTGGAGAGCTGTGTGGAGGACGGAGAGAGGAAGAGGTTGGTCATGTACTGTGAGAAAACTATTCTTGTATGTGTTTTTGTTTAAATGGTTCTAATGGTGACAGTAGATGCTTAGGGTGATTTAATTGAATGATTTCATAGGATCTTTTTCAAATGTTTAGATGTTTCACTCTGCGAGACACCTCTCTGAGTGTCATCCACGTATGGCAGTCTTGACCGTGACTGGGCCTGCCCTCCTTTCAACATGACTGTCAGCTTGTGCATGTGTGCCATTCTTGCTTTCTTCCCTGCGAAGACCCCATCTTCTGTTCCCTCAGTGTGACTGGACTGGCTTACCTACTAGGGTTGGGCGGTGGGACAAAGACATTGGGGATCGTTGATGGACTGAATCCAACACTGGTGGAAATTACCCTGTTGATCTTAATCTTTAGTAATGTAGTGCAAGACACTCGTGGGCGAAGCATATGTAGGGACAAAAAATATGCTCAACTTGCTTTAAAGTTTGAGCCAGCACAGAAGGTAGCTTAAACACACCTGGCATTTCAGAGCCTTCCCCAGGGTGTTCTGGTTTTGTCCCTGTGTTTACATCCCCTTCTGAGTGTCCTACACTGCGACTTGACACCTGCTCAGATTTCTTGACTGTGAGGACTGTAAAATGTAAAAATGCTCACTGTGGTAGTCAAAGGGGTGGGTGGGTCAGTGTTTCCCATAGAGTGACCATTTCACTCTGTTTTTCAAAGAACCATGGTCATAAGTCTCCCAAAGATACTGTTGGAATTATACCATACAACTCTCTGGTAACAGATTTCAAAAGGAGATGTGATTAAGCCCTTCCTCACTTAACTGCTACCAATCCTCTCCACCCTGTTTCTGTTTGGTAAACCCTCAGCCCCACACAGAGGATAGAGACCAAGAGACACAGGGTGTGTCTGGAGGTGCCTGAGGAGGTTGTTCCCAAGGATGAAGATGAGGAGGAGCAGCAGTATGGGAAGCGACCCAGGCTAAGCCTTATGCCTCCACGTACTGCATCGCAAGATTGCAGGAGAAATAAAGGTATCATCACCAATGTATTGTCTTACTGGATTCCTGTAGGTCAAATTCTCTGTAAGGGGTTTAAGCTCCTAATAGTAACTGGCTGTTTGGGGGTAAAGGAAAATGAAATTGAATCAAATATAGCTTGAATACAATATTGTAATATTCTGTTTTGTTTGTGATTGTATTTACAGGCCCACCAAAGTTGGTTGTCACACCAACCAAGCTCACTTTAATGGATCCGTTTCACAGAGGCTTAACCCAAGGTAACGACATGGGCCGTCCTCCTCATTATGCCAAAACCCGTGCACCTGCAATCTCGTCCCAGTCTAGAAACGGGCATCTAGCAGTAACAGTTGTACCCACCTGGAATGAAGCCGCCCCTCAGCCTGCCCGCAAAATGGGGGTAGCCAGCCTGCTCTTCCATAAAACTCTGAGTGCAAAAGACACCCTTCAGGTGCACAGCTATGCTCTGGAAAAGCAGCAGCATCCTCACACCCAGCTCCAGGTGCACAGCTATGCCAGAGAGCACCAACCTCGTCATCTCCAGCACAAGGCTCTTACACACACGCAGGTACAGTCCCATTCCCAAGCACCAAGCCATGAAAGATCTGAGACACAGCCAAATTTCAAGATCATTCTTACCAAAGTAGAACAGAAGCAGGGTGAAGCACACAGTCCAGGAGAGCAGCAGCGAGAGGAAAAGAAGACCAAAGCGTCAGTTGAGGCTCAGGCTGAGGGGGAGAAGCCTAAAGATGAGCCCCCCAGCAGGTCAGCTTCTGTCCAGACTGAAACACAAAACCCAGAGTTGAGGAAGATTGAGGTGGAGGCTCTCAAGAACAACAAGCGAAAGGTTGGTCTTTTTTATTTAGAGCAATTATATCACTTTTTTTTTAAAAATAGAAAATGCATAGGCTACATAATACACTAATATATACACTATACACTAATATATAGACAGGTGACACTGTCAAAGTCCTTATAATCAAAATCTTAATAATCTGCATCACTGAGGCCTTCTGTGGGTCTGCCCAGAGAGGCACATGCTTTCAACTTTATGGGCTTGAAGAGAAATCATAACCTGTGTTGCATCTTTTTCTCATTCTTCCTCTCTTTGTCAAATTAACACCAAATAATCTAAAAACATGTTGCCACATTTGTACACATAACTCATGAACTATGTATGTAGCGCTCGTAATTCCTTTCCAGGCCCAGTATTTCTTGCTTTTTGCCTTATGATTGCAGCCGTGCTTTGAAATCCTCTTGCGCTCATACAGATAATGAACAAAATAATTGATTAATCTTCATCTTGCTGTTCAAACCACAGAGTAACAATTCCCCCCTTGTGGATAGTGGTATTGTCACCCTGCAAGACACCACTCCCATCAGGAAAGCAATACATGAGATGAAGGTGATCATTCAGGATCATCACGTGAGTAGTGATGGTTATTACAGTTTTCATTTAATGTTCACTCTCTAATTTAGTTTAGTTTTCAGTGTGTTTGTTAGTTTTAGTTAAATTTTTACAATGAATTCTAGTTATATATAAATATATATAATTCATGTGCATGTGGAGTTTGAAATATATATATATTATATATATATATATATATATATATATATTATATATATATTTTTTTATTAATAGGGGTCAATAGGTGGTGTAGGGAGACAACAGCTATTTTTGTGAAATGTTTCAAGTTACAGCTGTAGGAAGTCTTTGTAGACATCTTTGTGTGTGCTTGGCAGGAACACGCCCAGTAAGCCTCAGCATAGGGAGACTTTATGACAGCGGATGTTAACGTTAGTTGATTGCACGTACAATCCCCTGTGTTGAAAATGTCCTCTTGCTATACCTCTGTTCCTCCGCCAGGGGTCAGAAGAGCAGTCATACTGCAAGTCAGTGGTGGACAAGCAACAGCAGCAGCCACCACTTCGTAAGCTGCCCCGTCAACACCCTCTACTCAGAGAGGTCCCCAGTGACGACGGTATGTAGGAGAAGTCCTTCACTTGACACTTTATTATGTTCTGTAATTCACCTGCTTAAGTGGTGCCATTGTGTGCGCCAGTTTACCAAGCACTTAATGTCAGGTCCTTAGTTCACATCCTCTTATGTTTTATCCTCTTGTTCCATTTCCAATGGTCTGTCTTCACTCACATCTCCTTCTAAATCCCTCGCCCTCCCATCCTCACACCCCATCCTTCTAAATCCCTATGCTTCTCATACCATCTTCCTTCCTCTCTCCATTTCACTCCCATCACCCCATCCTATTCCCCCTCCATTCCTTTCATCCCTCCATCCTGCCTGCAGATGTGTGTGTGGATGTGGAGTTTGATTCGGAGGAGAAAGAGGAGTGGGCCAAGCCCCTAACCCAGCTGTGGCAATGTCAGCCCTATAACCCCCAGGCAGAGAGGGAGTACAACAGAAGCATGGGCCAGCAGGCCCCCTACTGCTCCATCTGCCTTCTCTTCCACACCTACCACCAGGTACTACAGGGCTGCCTTGGCCTGGCTTTGCAGCATTCAAAAATTGATGTTAATGAATTTCCGTATGGCTTCCTTTGGGTTTATAATGAATTGACAGTCAGAGCTATCAGAACCACAGAAATAATTGCCACCTATGGCAGTATACCTTCAAGTTGAAATGCAGTTTGATGAAAATACAATGATGGACTCATTTGGCTATTCAAACCAGGAATAGAAAAGGCATATATCTTTGACTTGTTTGATTATTTATTTCCATTTAATAACACAGATGCTCAAACCTTTTTTTATTACTATGTTTGTTTACTGTTCCTAAGTTTCAATTTGTCGCCTCCTGCGCTCAGAGAACATGCCAGTGTACCTAATCGACTCCAAAACTTCACTGGCCCCACTTCATGAACTAGACTGATAGACTGATGCATTAAAGCCTCTTGAGGCTTACTGTTTTCATAAAACAGCAGTAGAAAGAAGGGAAATGCTTAATAAATGTTTCATTTTTAATCAATAATAATAAAATATAAAGATAATTGGATGTTTTCTTCCATGAAAGAACATTCTTGAACAGTAGCTAAGAAATATGGCTGCTGAGATACACAAAAGTACCATTATTACTGGTTATTTTTGCGTGTTAGTATTGATATTAATAATTCTGTGGTCGTAGATGAGCGTTTATTCTGTGTTTTACAATGCATTTGAAGGTGCCTCACCAATCCAAATGGGGGAGGATCCGGGCTAGCTGCTTTTTAATTTGCAGTACCCAGCAGGTATCCATATAATGAATCCTCTTACTTTGTATTCTATGGTAATAAACCTCTTTTTGCCTGAAGTCGGAGTTGAATAGCAGCAGTTCCAGCGTGAGCCTTGCAGGCCGTCGCGGGGGCAGGCAGTGGTCCAAGCCACTCATCCCCGAGATGTGTTTCAACACCCACACCAACAAGACGAATGAGAATGGGGAGGGACAGCTGAGTAACCCACGCCTGTCAGAGGACGGGACAAGCCGACTGGTCAGCTGTGCCCAGTGCTGCGTCCGTGTGCATACCAGTAAGTACCTTTGATGTAATGGACAGATGAATATTATACATAAGTGTTGGTTTATTTGAAACATTGCTTACATACATGTACATAGCTTCAGGTCATTTCTGATTCTTTAGGGGCATTTTCCTCTAGATATAGCAATTTTATTGCCTGTTCAATTCCACTCCATTGTATTAGAGTACATGGAGTGAGACGTGTCCCTTCCTGTTCCTGCTCAGGTTGCTATGGTGTGTCTGGAGATGAGGCAGAGCTCGACGACTGGCTGTGTGCCCGCTGTGAGGCTGATGCCACCACTGAGGTCGGTTAATAAGATGGACCTTTTCATCTCAAATTGGACTTGGACACAAACAGTAGATAGTCGTTTGTACGAGACTAATGTTTAACATTGCCTATCATATTGGTAACAAACAAACTGGCAAATACAGCAGCACGAGTTATTGTGTTCTTAGGTGAAGGTTCCCTAATTCCTGTAACTGTTGACGGGAAAATATCACACCCTTATATGATAGACAGCAAACACAATGAGAGAATCGCCTTAACCTGGAGAGGTTTGAGAGGCCAATGCAATCCAGGCAGCCTAACTTGTAGCAGTTCACCCTTGAGTATCAAAGGATGAAAGGATTTTCAAAGGACAGACCAACAGAAATGCTGTGTATATAGCTCTAGTTTTCATATCACTGGAATGCATTTTTCACAGACACTTCTCATATTTCATGGACCTCGTAGAGCTGAATTTGACAGTAGAGGTCAAAATCATGCTGAGAAAACTTTACAGCTGCTCTTCCCTCTGAATATTATTATGGAACAAAGCCTCTTTGTAGTAAGCATTACTTTGTAATAGTGATAAGACGATTGTACCTAATCTTTTATGTTTCATGATTAGACAGTTGGTTCCTGGCCTCTGAGTAAAACCATAGGTAATATATGGTTTTTGTGGTAAACTAGGTGGTTCTTGTGATGCCATGCTTTGTGTAGTGCAGTGAGTCATTGTGAAACTCAAATGGCGTCTTATCTGAGTAGCTCAGCATGTACTTGCAAGCGTGTGCAAGAGTGTGTTGATCAATCACTCATGATTTACTGATCACAAAGTTTAGTTTTTCACAACACTTAGACACACAAAACAAACACATTAGGTTGTTGTGACACACTGCTTGGATCGAGTCCAAACACCTTTGACCACCAGGGGAACTTCTGCCCTGGATGTTTATTTACATTTGAGGCATTTCAGAGGACTTTGGTTTTATGTGATTTCTGTTTTCACTTCAGTTTCATACTTTGATATCTCATTTGATGCTTTTAGCCTTATTCAAGTTAAACAGGATGTAGGAGAACATCCAATGCCAAGACGATATTGCCCAATCTTGAAATTCTCTATGATAACAATTTTGTTGCTTTAATAGAAGGGTGTACCGGTGTTCACCAGCCCTCAATGTTGGAATGTTCAGATGGTTTCTACTCACTGGTGTTGAAATGTGCCACACATCAAGGATGTTGTTTTAACCTCCTCTGGCTGTAAACCCATATATCAAAACCTCTGATATCCATTAACTATGGGCACATTCTGGCCAGGATTATTGGCACCCTTGCATTTTATGCAGATAATATACAATATCTTCTACAATATCGTGTGCATGTTTGGCACTTGGAGTGTGATCCATCTGGTATGTGGATGCATTTCAGTCATTTGCACATTTCACTGATTTAAACTGTGCATTTCATTAGGATTACCAAGGGTGCAGGTGTATCTCTGTATTCCATCCAGTGAACTCACACACTTTCATACACCATACTTGGCATGTGTCACAGGAACACCCAAGCCAGGGCATCATAGTTTACCAGCACTACTATGCTCAGAAATAACAGGTACTCAGAATGACGGTGTGTGTTTCTTTCCCCAGGACTGCTGTCTATGTTCCCTGAGAGGTGGAGCGCTGCAGAGAGCCAACAATGATAAGTAAGTAATTCTAGTTCAAGACCTTTGCTGCATTGGGATTATTACTATTCCTTCTATTACAACTGCTTCATGGGCACATTCTTAAACCTGTGCTAGTGAAGTCAAGAGGAAGTTGCCTTAGACATCTCCAACACAGCCCACACATGGCCTGTCAGACAGTTGCTGTTACACTGCAGGTTGGTCTCTGTGGCTATGCCTGTCCTATGAGTTCTATCACTGTTATAACAGTGGATCACGCCCCCTCAGGCTAAATGCACTTTTTAAGCACACATACCCACAAATACACACACACATCCACTCTCATGCTGCATACACACCGACAGCCTGTCTGTGTGTATGCAGCAACTGTCGGTGCAGCAGCCTGTCAGTGTGTATGCGACTCATAAATGTCAGTGGAAATGACAGGAAAGGCTTACAGGCAAAAGCGTGTTTTTCTTAACCGCCATGCATCTTTCTCACTAATGGCTTATGACAGTGGGGGGACCTGGTTGGTGCTGGTATCTTCTTATTGTTTACAGTAATTCACTATACACACTCATCATTATCTTATATTATTAAGATCATTGTACAGTTGCCATAAGCCAGATTTCCCCAAAGGCATTTTAGCGCTGATGTCATCTTTTTGTCAGTTGTAGCCCAGTGAACAAAAACATGATACTGGACCACATGCATTTCCATTTGGCTGATATTCTTAACCAGGGCAACTCAAAATAAATCCACACAGTAGAATATGCAAGGATTTAAGAGATCATTTTTTTTGTCATCAAGACCTGAGATACTTCACTCCTCTATCATCAAAGTTCATCCAATCACGGTTGACAGAAAATAGTTTTCTACAAAACGTCTGCTCGTCCTTTAATTATGAGCAGCATCTCATAATTAAAGGATGTACATTTTGTATTAATTGTGAAAGTTTAACAAAAACACCAAATAATGGAAGACCATATCAATATATGAATATCATGTACCTCACCATGAGTAAAGCCACCCATTGCCTTCAGAACAGCTTCAATCTTTGCATGCGGTCATGTGAGTGGCCTGGATATTTTGTTCTTTGACCTGAATCTATTTCATGTTTCCGGTTGCATAGGTGGGTTCACGTGCTGTGTGCCATCACTGTGCTGGAGGCTCACTTCATCAACATCACCGACCGCAGTCCCATTGACCTCACTGCGATCCCACTGCCAAGGTTCAGACTGGTAAGACTCCCTGGGTTACGCTGCACAGTGATTTAGATCAGGCTAGGGGACTTTTTAAACACGTAAAGCACCAAGGCAATAAATGATCTTACAAATGCCCCCAGAACGTTCCTTTGAATGCTGAAATGAAACTGCTGTATACTCTCATGACAGCTGGGCGAAGAGTTCCCCTGCCTCTCTTTTGGGTTTTATTATGTTGACATCATGTTCACCTCCTTAGCTACCACTATGCTATTCTTAAGCACTGAAGAGTATTAATACTCTTCAGTGCTTAAGTGCTGTAATGTTCCAGTGTGGTTGGTTATTCCATAAGCACTTGTTGGCATTGTGTATCTCGGTTTCACCATAATACCTTTCTAGTCATGGCATTACAAATCAATTTCATTTTTCCACTGCTGGGCACTTTTGAACCATGCATGGTTTGCATTCTCGGTAAGCAGGGCTCTACCATGATAATATATGTGGATAGATGCTGAAGCCCATTTTACCACTGTGTCGTGCTAAAACCGATGTGGCGCCTGTTTGTTGTCTGCACTTGGTTTCACTTCTTTCTAGCCCGGGCTATTTCTCAATCTGCTTGCATATGAGTCATGCACTGAACAATCTGTGGCAAAAGTATTAGGGCTTCCCAGTCATAGTGGTTGGCCTTGTCTCCATTGTTAGAAGGATGTGATCTAAAAAAGGGACTTCCTGAATTTCCTTTCCCCAACGTGTCTGTGTCCCCTCCATCTCTGTCTGTCTTACTTTAATCTTCCTCTCACGGTCACCCCTCTTTACTTCCTCTCCTACTCATTGTCCTCTCTTTTATCCTCCTCTCCTCTTCGTTCTACTTGCCATTAAACTTTTCCTCTTGATCTCTTCTTTTTTCCCCCTTCCCCTGCTCCCTCCCTCTCCATTTTCTTCTCCTCCCTCTGGTAGAAGTGTGTGTATTGCAGGAAGAGGATGAAGAGGGAGGTGACGGGCTGCTGTGTCCAGTGCTCCCATGGGCGTTGCTCCACGGCCTTCCACCCCACCTGCGCTCAGGCAGCTGGCGTCCTCATGCACCCAGACGACTGGCCATTCATTGTCTACATCACCTGCCACAGACACAGAGCGCCCATCATGCCTGAGGTACCATAGAGGAAACAGCCCTTGCTACTTCTCATTTTAGCCCATTCAGTAGAGTGTCGAATAGTGTGGAAAATGTCACCCCCCCCCACTTCAAGTAGCCAGGCAGTTGTATCTTGAGAACCAGAGGCTCCTTGCTTTCTGGAAAAGATAAGAGCCTAGATTGCATCTTTATCTTTTGATGTTTAAGATTGTACAGTGGTGTTGTGAGGAAAAACAGAATTCAAGGCTCCTTACCCCGATGAAGGCCAAGGGTCCAAAATACGTAGGGCATTGCTTTAAAACTTTTCATGATGAATAGCCAAATAGAATAATGTGTTTTAACCCATTTGGCTCCCTGCTTTCTAATTGTCAATATCAGCAACTAAATGGGAGCTGAGCTATAGAGGGAAGTCAAAACGCATTTGAATGCACACACTCACTCTTGATTGCATGCTGGTGCATGCACACACCTACACAAATTGTAGTGCATTTTATTCTACTTTAGCCTGTCCAACAATAGATTGGATGGAGGATCTGTGTAAATTCCAGACATATTTTGAGAATAGTCTAAAGTCTTTCACTGAGGACAGTAGCGCTCGTAGTAACAATAATTCCCATTGGACCAGGAAGTCCCAAGTCTTTAGTAGTTACCATGGCAGTTAAAGCATTATTGCACTGCTGTTATGAATTGTTAGCATATCTAATTTCAATCACATTTTGCATTGAGCTTGTTGACCAGTTTGCTTGGACCCATCCTAGTGCCAAGATCATCTGAATTGAATTAAATTGAATCTCTGTCCCATTGCAAACCAATGGACAAAGATAATCTTTGTGCAAAGATGCTTTTAGTAAGCAAGGACTCCACTTAGCCACGGGGCGATCTGTCCATAAGGTCTGTCTTCGCTTCTGGCATTGATGGTGATTGGAAATTATTGCACAGTACAGTAAATGTTGGAAAACATTTCCCCCTAAAGTGCCACAGGGATTCTATTTGTTTTGTGGATGTTTGTGCTGCTTTAATTCACTAATTGGGGGAGACAGAAAACTGTTTGTTGTTGTCGAGAGACACGCAAAGACAGAATTGATGTTCACTGAAATGCAAATGAATTTTCTTGGAGGCAATGATTGTTGTCGCCTGCAGACTGCCTGTCCTGGCTTGTTTATAGAACCTCAACTGCAATGTTCATTTTTATGTTGTACAGCGAAGCCCAGAAGGCAATACATTCTCTTGGGTTTACCTTACTGACCAAATATTGTATTAGTCAAGCAGTAACCTCATGTTTGCTGAGTTATCTTTATGGACTCTACGGATATGCTTTTTATTACAACTGCTATCTCATCTCTTTTCTCTTTGTTTATGTAGCGGTTACACAGTGTTGAGTGATTAGCTGTTAAGTGTTAACCACTTATCCAGCTGTTGAGTGTTAACCCATTATCTCTGCCCCCGTAGCGCAACAAGGCTTCCATGCGGGAGCTGGCAGTGGGCCAGAAGGTGATCTGTAAGCATAAGAATGGCCGCTACTACCACAGCGAGGTGACGGAGCTGACCAACGCTACCTTCTACGAGGTGGTGTTCAACGACGGGTCCTATAGTGACAACCTCTTCCCCGAGGACATCGAGGTCAATAGAAATGCTTCAGTTCATGATTTGTGTGTCACTGCCATTGTTTTTAATGTACACTATTGCACACTACAGTATAATAGATGCCACTAATTGCTGGGTGGATATAAGATAAGATAGTAAGACAGTACGCCATTATGATGTTAATCATTACACAGTTAGTACAAGTTTTCACAAACAAAAAGATTTTTGTAGGACGTGTAAAACTTATGTGTAATTTTGACGTTGAAATGAGGACGCAGCAGTGTTGTTGGTAGCATTTCTACTAACAGTTTCCTTTTTGAGAAACCAAACTAACCAGTTAGTTTGCAACTCAGTGTTGACATCAGTATTTCGTGTGTGTTTGTTCTGGCGTCTTTCCAGAACCGCGACTGTGTTCGTCTCGGCCCACCTGCTGAGGGCGACCTTGTCGAGGTGCGCTGGACCGATGGATTGATATACGGGGCTAAGTTTGTAGCGTCGCACTCCATCCCCATGTACCAGGTAACATGGCCATGCTGCCACTTCGCTCTCTCTCTCTCTCACACACACACACACACACACACACACAGTACTGTGCAAAAGTCTTAGGCACCCTAGATTGTTTAATATAAATTTGTTTATTTTTTAGTTTTGTGGATTAGTGTTTTACATTACTGCTCTTTATAGTAGTTTTTATAGTTATAGTTTTATAGTTATTTTTTTTACATGTGCCTAAGACTTTTTTGCACAGTAGTGTACATGTACATGTATATACACAAACACTCCCTCAGTGTTCAAGCCGCATCTTGGTTAACTGTTGGGCTGTTTGGTTCCCCCAGCCTGAAACTGAAACTGTGGGTGGAACAAGCAACTTGAGCAGATATAACGTCGACACAGCTTTAAAATAGTGTGTTGGAGGCCTGAAACTGTATTATGCTACGTCTCTTCTGATTACTTTCAGTGGTGTATGATAAAGAAATAAGGGTGGTGTTGGGTCTGAATGCTTTATTGCAGTTTACAAGTCAAAGTGCTATTTAATTTACTTTGTAATAGAGAAAAACATTTAAACTAACATTCATAAAAATACAGGGTGGCTGAGAAAACCCCCCATTATGTATATTCCAAGGTTTTATCCTCATCTTTGTGTGTGTGTGTGTGTGTGTGTGCGTGTGTGTAGGTGGAGTTTGAGGACGGATCACAAATCACTGTCAAGAGAGAAGACATTTACACTCTAGACGAGGACCTGCCCAAACGAGTCAAGTCGCGAATGGTAACTTACAAACCACGGCAGATTTCAGTCCGGTCAGCAGGGCCGATCATCAGAGAAAGGATGCTAGAGATGTTACGAAGGTGTGTTTTAGTATAGCACTGAATTTGAACATAAGTCCTAATGCCGATGATTTGTTTGCTCCTCAGTCGGTGGC